>JAHUYU010003506.1:0-34347 GCA_030439765.1 Tripidium arundinaceum
ATTTGATATTTGTTATGTGGTACGTACATATCACTGGTTAGGTTGCCATGAATTTCTGAATGAAGGACAGATAGGCACACGTACGCTGATCCATCCTTTCTTCTTCAGTACTTACTATCACTGCTATTAGGTATTAGCCCATCATGGCTTGTATCTGATTTCTGAGTTTATTTATATTCAGGACATGGCTTCTGAATACATCAACAGAACCACTCATTATACCTGCATAAGCTGCACTGGACTTCTAGTTTTCTCCTTTTGTCTCATCTTCCTTTCTGCCATCACTATATAATATCATCTCAATGGCCCTTAGCCCTGACGAACCTTCCACGCTGTTTGTGACTACTCCCTCCGTCCGAAACTAGATGGCCTTATAGGATTCAAATTTTATCCTAAAATACTTGACCTTTTCACTTTTTAATGCATCTTTCTCTTTTTCCAATATATGTTTCTCTTTTTCTGATACATTTCTATCTCTACCTCTCTTTATCTCTCTCCTTATTTTCAGTATACCACACTTTTTCAGTTCTTAGTTTCCGTGCCCAGACTTATAAGGTGATCTATTTTGGGACGAATGAGTAGGTAAAAATATTCAGTCTTAGTAATCATGAATTTGATCAGACCGATAGGTTTTTTTTCTTGAATAATGTTGACCGAGCTTAAGATTTATGCATGGCAGTAAACACCTGCCTTATCGCACATAAAAATAATTATATTCTCCCCGTCTCCCTACCTTTTCTCCTCTTTCTGATCCACTTTGTACCACTGATCAACCAAACTTGGGCGATTAGCAACATGTAGCTCTTCCATATATGAAATGAATAAGGATGTCAGCACATAATAAAAAAAAATAATTCCAATGGCACATGGTGTCCTGTGTGCCCTCTAGAAGAACCATCCAGCACTCAGATGTTCTTTCACAGTGGTTGGGAAAGTACCTCGGTACCTCCATATTCTTTCATCGTTTTCTATTTTCAAAGTAATTAATTGAGAAATATATATTGGAAAAAGAGAAAGATGCATTAAAAAGTGAAAAGGTCAAGTATTTTAGGATAAAATTTGAATCCTATAAGGCCATCTAGTTTCGGACGGAGGGAGTAGTCACAAACAGCGTGGAAGGTTCGTCAGGGCTAAGGGCCATTGAGATGATATTATATAGTGATGGCAGAAAGGAAGATGAGACAAAAGGAGAAAACTAGAAGTCCAGTGCAGCTTATGCAGGTATAATGAGTGGTTCTGTTGATGTATTCAGAAGCCATGTCCTGAATATAAATAAACTCAGAAATCAGATACAAGCCATGATGGGCTAATACCTAATAGCAGTGATAGTAAGTACTGAAGAAGAAAGGATGGATCAGCGTACGTGTGCCTATCTGTCCTTCATTCAGAAATTCATGGCAACCTAACCAGTGATATGTACGTACCACATAACAAATATCAAATGAAAAAAGTCTAGGCACAAACTTATATATGTGCTCCATGAGGCTTGCGATATGAGCATGCCCTACCGGAGTTCAGGCTCAGCATCGTCAATCGTCAGTCAAGAGTAAAGACAAGGTAGCATAGTTGCTTGTGGCAGTCGACAAAGACTCCATGTATCTATACCATGGGGGGCGGCCACAAGCCCACAAAGTAGCGCCAATCAGAAAAGGGGCACAAGAGAAAAAAAATGGAAGAACAAAGAAATAATCATGCCAAATTAAGCCGAGGAAGTGCGAAGAAACAACGGGTGCAAGCAGCAAGTGATGGGTGTAATCCAAATTACAGAAATCATAATCCTCCATGTAATCCCCAATCGTCCCCGCATGCCAAAGATATACTAAGTACACATGTTGATTAAGCTAAGAGTAGGAGATGAGCTGTATAGTATCCTTCCGCAGTAGCCAGAAGGAGTCAAATCAGTCAAGCAATTAACACATGCAGCATGGCAGCAAAGATTTCCCCAAACATAGCAGTACGAACGCCATCCCAGCGAAAGCGGAACATAAAATTACCTCGTATATAGCGCACGCTCGCACGAGCGGCACACGCTATAGGCGCCTTCATCAACTAGACTATATATATATATATATATATATATATATACATGTGACCCGAGCCGTACGTCTGTCTATCCAATAATAATCCCAATAAGCCCCGAAAATTCTCAGCAAATTCGAACAGATAATTACGGAGCACCGTAGTTCATAGAAACAGCTTGGAAATGGTGCAGCACGCAGCGGACTGCGTCGAAACGTAAGCAACGGAGCCGAGAGCGTACCATGAATCGGTGGAGTACTCGTAGAGCTTGCCCTTGGTGGAGAAGATGATGAGCGCGACCTCGGCATCGCAGAGCACGGAGATCTCGTGCGCCTTCTTGAGCAGCCCCGAGCGGCGCTTGGAGAAGGTCACCTGGCGGTTGATCTTGTTCTCGATCCGCTTCAGCTGCACCTTCCCGCGCCCCATCGCCGCCGCCTTCTCTCCCCCTCCTGATCTCAACCAAAATCCTAGCTGACCCTCTCTGCTAACCTATCCTATCCTCTAAGAACAGGCACCCGCGGCCGCCGACGACGACAGCAGCTATAAAACTAGCTAGCTACCTTCCTTGTTCCTTACGAGAGGCTTGATTGACAGGATAGGTAAGTAAGCCTACGGCTGGCTAATTGTAGATAGTAGGCGCTGGCGCTATGGCGCCGGCGAGTGCATGACGTCACAGCTAGCTGCGGCGGTGGAGAGAGAGAGAGAGAGAGGGAGAGGAGGTGAGGGGACCCCGGCCGGGAGGAGGGAGGCGCCGGGAGGGGCGGATTTAAAGTGGTGATGCGCGCTGCCGCGACGGATCGGAGGGGGAGGAGGCGGTATCGCGAAACCGGGATGGTTTCCGAGCCACCGCTGTCGAACAGCCATTGGCCGATGCCCCGTGCCCGGGCCCGCAGGGCCCCACCGCATCTCTCATCGCATGGGCCCCGCCGACAGGGCCAGGGTCCTTCCTCGTACGGTCGAAACCGGCTGCTCTCTCACAGCAGCCTCAATGCCTCGTAGCCGGCCGACAAAATTTATATGCGGTGAAAACCACCTCCTACGTGCAAACATCAAAATCAATTTAAAAAATATATTTTGGTTATTTAAATTTTTTTTAAACTTGGCATATTCATAGTACATGCAAATATATACTCACACGAAAAAGTTAAGAGACAAACTCGCATTTGAAAAATTTATATAAAAATTTCATACGAAAATGATAAATACAAGGTTCATGTGCGCTTCGTCTTTTAGTACACATGAACATAAAGTTATCATTTTCATATGAATTTTTCAAATGTGAGTTTGCATCTCAACTTTTTTGTGTGAGTATATATTCGCATGCACTATGGATATGCCAAGTTTGAAATTTTTTTAATGATCGAACTATGTTTTCTGAATTGGTTTCCATATTTCCACCAAATAGGTGGTTTTCACCACATATTTTGCATGGCCTGGCACGATGTTGGCAGGCAGCAGCTATTATCTTTTTTTTTCTCTATCAATATACAGTATCTATAATAAACTAGTCCTATACTGGAGTAGTAGAGTAGTATATTTAAAAATCTCACTAGATTCGTTGTTGTCAATTTCTGTATCGAATTTGTTTGTGGACTTGATTTTATTATTTCAAATTTGCACAGTGGTGCTGGTGCCCAAGCATTGGACATTTCAGATCGTTTGGAGTATACGGCTGGTCTTTTTTCATTTGATATTTGTTATGTGGTACGTACATATCACTGGTTAGGTTGCCATGAATTTCTGAATGAAGGACAGATAGGCACACGTACGCTGATCCATCCTTTCTTCTTCAGTACTTACTATCACTGCTATTAGGTATTAGCCCATCATGGCTTGTATCTGATTCTGAGTTTATTTATATTCAGGACATGGCTTCTGAATACATCAACAGAACCACTCATTATACCTGCATAAGCTGCACTGGACTTCTAGTTTTCTCCTTTTGTCTCATCTTCCTTTCTGCCATCACTATATAATATCATCTCAATGGCCCTTAGCCCTGACGAACCTTCCACGCTGTTTGTGACTACTCCCTCCGTCCGAAACTAGATGGCCTTATAGGATTCAAATTTTATCCTAAAATACTTGACCTTTTCACTTTTTAATGCATCTTTCTCTTTTTCCAATATATATTTCTCAATTAATTACTTTGAAAATAGAAAACGATGAAAGAATATGGAGGTACCGAGGTACTTTCCCAACCACTGTGAAAGAACATCTGAGTGCTGGATGGTTCTTCTAGAGGGCACACAGGACACCATGTGCCATTGGAATTATTTTTTTTTATTATGTGCTGACATCCTTATTCATTTCATATATGGAAGAGCTACATGTTGCTAATCGCCCAAGTTTGGTTGATCAGTGGTACAAAGTGGATCAGAAAGAGGAGAAAAGGTAGGGAGACGGGGAGAATATAATTATTTTTATGTGCGATAAGGCAGGTGTTTACTGCCATGCATAAATCTTAAGCTCGGTCAACATTATTCAAGAAAAAAAACCTATCGGTCTGATCAAATTCATGATTACTAAGACTGAATATTTTTACCTACTCATTCGTCCCAAAATAGATCACCTTATAAGTCTGGGCACGGAAACTAAGAACTGAAAAAGTGTGGTATACTGAAAATAAGGAGAGAGATAAAGAGAGGTAGAGATAGAAATGTATCAGAAAAAGAGAAACATATATTGGAAAAAGAGAAAGATGCATTAAAAAGTGAAAAGGTCAAGTATTTTAGGATAAAATTTGAATCCTATAAGGCCATCTAGTTTCGGACGGAGGGAGTAGTCACAAACAGCGTGGAAGGTTCGTCAGGGCTAAGGGCCATTGAGATGATATTATATAGTGATGGCAGAAAGGAAGATGAGACAAAAGGAGAAAACTAGAAGTCCAGTGCAGCTTATGCAGGTATAATGAGTGGTTCTGTTGATGTATTCAGAAGCCATGTCCTGAATATAAATAAACTCAGAAATCAGATACAAGCCATGATGGGCTAATACCTAATAGCAGTGATAGTAAGTACTGAAGAAGAAAGGATGGATCAGCGTACGTGTGCCTATCTGTCCTTCATTCAGAAATTCATGGCAACCTAACCAGTGATATGTACGTACCACATAACAAATATCAAATGAAAAAAGTCTAGGCACAAACTTATATATGTGCTCCATGAGGCTTGCGATATGAGCATGCCCTACCGGAGTTCAGGCTCAGCATCGTCAATCGTCAGTCAAGAGTAAAGACAAGGTAGCATAGTTGCTTGTGGCAGTCGACAAAGACTCCATGTATCTATACCATGGGGGGCGGCCACAAGCCCACAAAGTAGCGCCAATCAGAAAAGGGGCACAAGAGAAAAAAAATGGAAGAACAAAGAAATAATCATGCCAAATTAAGCCGAGGAAGTGCGAAGAAACAACGGGTGCAAGCAGCAAGTGATGGGTGTAATCCAAATTACAGAAATCATAATCCTCCATGTAATCCCCAATCGTCCCCGCATGCCAAAGATATACTAAGTACACATGTTGATTAAGCTAAGAGTAGGAGATGAGCTGTATAGTATCCTTCCGCAGTAGCCAGAAGGAGTCAAATCAGTCAAGCAATTAACACATGCAGCATGGCAGCAAAGATTTCCCCAAACATAGCAGTACGAACGCCATCCCAGCGAAAGCGGAACATAAAATTACCTCGTATATAGCGCACGCTCGCACGAGCGGCACACGCTATAGGCGCCTTCATCAACTAGACTATATATATATATATATATATATATATATACATGTGACCCGAGCCGTACGTCTGTCTATCCAATAATAATCCCAATAAGCCCCGAAAATTCTCAGCAAATTCGAACAGATAATTACGGAGCACCGTAGTTCATAGAAACAGCTTGGAAATGGTGCAGCACGCAGCGGACTGCGTCGAAACGTAAGCAACGGAGCCGAGAGCGTACCATGAATCGGTGGAGTACTCGTAGAGCTTGCCCTTGGTGGAGAAGATGATGAGCGCGACCTCGGCTTAATTTGGCATGATTATTTCTTTGTTCTTCCATTTTTTTTCTCTTGTGCCCCTTTTCTGATTGGCGCTACTTTGTGGGCTTGTGGCCGCCCCCCATGGTATAGATACATGGAGTCTTTGTCGACTGCCACAAGCAACTATGCTACCTTGTCTTTACTCTTGACTGACGATTGACGATGCTGAGCCTGAACTCCGGTAGGGCATGCTCATATCGCAAGCCTCATGGAGCACATATATAAGTTTGTGCCTAGACTTTTTTCATTTGATATTTGTTATGTGGTACGTACATATCACTGGTTAGGTTGCCATGAATTTCTGAATGAAGGACAGATAGGCACACGTACGCTGATCCATCCTTTCTTCTTCAGTACTTACTATCACTGCTATTAGGTATTAGCCCATCATGGCTTGTATCTGATTTCTGAGTTTATTTATATTCAGGACATGGCTTCTGAATACATCAACAGAACCACTCATTATACCTGCATAAGCTGCACTGGACTTCTAGTTTTCTCCTTTTGTCTCATCTTCCTTTCTGCCATCACTATATAATATCATCTCAATGGCCCTTAGCCCTGACGAACCTTCCACGCTGTTTGTGACTACTCCCTCCGTCCGAAACTAGATGGCCTTATAGGATTCAAATTTTATCCTAAAATACTTGACCTTTTCACTTTTTAATGCATCTTTCTCTTTTTCCAATATATGTTTCTCTTTTTCTGATACATTTCTATCTCTACCTCTCTTTATCTCTCTCCTTATTTTCAGTATACCACACTTTTTCAGTTCTTAGTTTCCGTGCCCAGACTTATAAGGTGATCTATTTTGGGACGAATGAGTAGGTAAAAATATTCAGTCTTAGTAATCATGAATTTGATCAGACCGATAGGTTTTTTTTCTTGAATAATGTTGACCGAGCTTAAGATTTATGCATGGCAGTAAACACCTGCCTTATCGCACATAAAAATAATTATATTCTCCCCGTCTCCCTACCTTTTCTCCTCTTTCTGATCCACTTTGTACCACTGATCAACCAAACTTGGGCGATTAGCAACATGTAGCTCTTCCATATATGAAATGAATAAGGATGTCAGCACATAATAAAAAAAAATAATTCCAATGGCACATGGTGTCCTGTGTGCCCTCTAGAAGAACCATCCAGCACTCAGATGTTCTTTCACAGTGGTTGGGAAAGTACCTCGGTACCTCCATATTCTTTCATCGTTTTCTATTTTCAAAGTAATTAATTGAGAAATATATATTGGAAAAAGAGAAAGATGCATTAAAAAGTGAAAAGGTCAAGTATTTTAGGATAAAATTTGAATCCTATAAGGCCATCTAGTTTCGGACGGAGGGAGTAGTCACAAACAGCGTGGAAGGTTCGTCAGGGCTAAGGGCCATTGAGATGATATTATATAGTGATGGCAGAAAGGAAGATGAGACAAAAGGAGAAAACTAGAAGTCCAGTGCAGCTTATGCAGGTATAATGAGTGGTTCTGTTGATGTATTCAGAAGCCATGTCCTGAATATAAATAAACTCAGAAATCAGATACAAGCCATGATGGGCTAATACCTAATAGCAGTGATAGTAAGTACTGAAGAAGAAAGGATGGATCAGCGTACGTGTGCCTATCTGTCCTTCATTCAGAAATTCATGGCAACCTAACCAGTGATATGTACGTACCACATAACAAATATCAAATGAAAAAAGACCAGCCGTATACTCCAAACGATCTGAAATGTCCAATGCTTGGGCACCAGCACCACTGTGCAAATTTGAAATAATAAAATCAAGTCCACAAACAAATTCGATACAGAAATTGACAACAACGAATCTAGTGAGATTTTTAAATATACTACTCTACTACTCCAGTATAGGACTAGTTTATTATAGATACTGTATATTGATAGAGAAAAAAAAAGATAATAGCTGCTGCCTGCCAACATCGTGCCAGGCCATGCAAAATATGTGGTGAAAACCACCTATTTGGTGGAAATATGGAAACCAATTCAGAAAACATAGTTCGATCATTAAAAAAATTTCAAACTTGGCATATCCATAGTGCATGCGAATATATACTCACACAAAAAAGTTGAGATGCAAACTCACATTTGAAAAATTCATATGAAAATGATAACTTTATGTTCATGTGTACTAAAAGACGAAGCGCACATGAACCTTGTATTTATCATTTTCGTATGAAATTTTTATATAAATTTTTCAAATGCGAGTTTGTCTCTTAACTTTTTCGTGTGAGTATATATTTGCATGTACTATGAATATGCCAAGTTTAAAAAAAATTTAAATAACCAAAATATATTTTTTAAATTGATTTTGATGTTTGCACGTAGGAGGTGGTTTTCACCGCATATAAATTTTGTCGGCCGGCTACGAGGCATTGAGGCTGCTGTGAGAGAGCAGCCGGTTTCGACCGTACGAGGAAGGACCCTGGCCCTGTCGGCGGGGCCCATGCGATGAGAGATGCGGTGGGGCCCTGCGGGCCCGGGCACGGGGCATCGGCCAATGGCTGTTCGACAGCGGTGGCTCGGAAACCATCCCGGTTTCGCGATACCGCCTCCTCCCCCTCCGATCCGTCGCGGCAGCGCGCATCACCACTTTAAATCCGCCCCTCCCGGCGCCTCCCTCCTCCCGGCCGGGGTCCCCTCACCTCCTCTCCCTCTCTCTCTCTCTCTCTCCACCGCCGCAGCTAGCTGTGACGTCATGCACTCGCCGGCGCCATAGCGCCAGCGCCTACTATCTACAATTAGCCAGCCGTAGGCTTACTTACCTATCCTGTCAATCAAGCCTCTCGTAAGGAACAAGGAAGGTAGCTAGCTAGTTTTATAGCTGCTGTCGTCGTCGGCGGCCGCGGGTGCCTGTTCTTAGAGGATAGGATAGGTTAGCAGAGAGGGTCAGCTAGGATTTTGGTTGAGATCAGGAGGGGGAGAGAAGGCGGCGGCGATGGGGCGCGGGAAGGTGCAGCTGAAGCGGATCGAGAACAAGATCAACCGCCAGGTGACCTTCTCCAAGCGCCGCTCGGGGCTGCTCAAGAAGGCGCACGAGATCTCCGTGCTCTGCGATGCCGAGGTCGCGCTCATCATCTTCTCCACCAAGGGCAAGCTCTACGAGTACTCCACCGATTCATGGTACGCTCTCGGCTCCGTTGCTTACGTTTCGACGCAGTCCGCTGCGTGCTGCACCATTTCCAAGCTGTTTCTATGAACTACGGTGCTCCGTAATTATCTGTTCGAATTTGCTGAGAATTTTCGGGGCTTATTGGGATTATTATTGGATAGACAGACGTACGGCTCGGGTCACATGTATATATATATATATATATATATATATAGTCTAGTTGATGAAGGCGCCTATAGCGTGTGCCGCTCGTGCGAGCGTGCGCTATATACGAGGTAATTTTATGTTCCGCTTTCGCTGGGATGGCGTTCGTACTGCTATGTTTGGGGAAATCTTTGCTGCCATGCTGCATGTGTTAATTGCTTGACTGATTTGACTCCTTCTGGCTACTGCGGAAGGATACTATACAGCTCATCTCCTACTCTTAGCTTAATCAACATGTGTACTTAGTATATCTTTGGCATGCGGGGACGATTGGGGATTACATGGAGGATTATGATTTCTGTAATTTGGATTACACCCATCACTTGCTGCTTGCACCCGTTGTTTCTTCGCACTTCCTCGGCTTAATTTGGCATGATTATTTCTTTGTTCTTCCATTTTTTTTCTCTTGTGCCCCTTTTCTGATTGGCGCTACTTTGTGGGCTTGTGGCCGCCCCCCATGGTATAGATACATGGAGTCTTTGTCGACTGCCACAAGCAACTATGCTACCTTGTCTTTACTCTTGACTGACGATTGACGATGCTGAGCCTGAACTCCGGTAGGGCATGCTCATATCGCAAGCCTCATGGAGCACATATATAAGTTTGTGCCTAGACTTTTTTCATTTGATATTTGTTATGTGGTACGTACATATCACTGGTTAGGTTGCCATGAATTTCTGAATGAAGGACAGATAGGCACACGTACGCTGATCCATCCTTTCTTCTTCAGTACTTACTATCACTGCTATTAGGTATTAGCCCATCATGGCTTGTATCTGATTTCTGAGTTTATTTATATTCAGGACATGGCTTCTGAATACATCAACAGAACCACTCATTATACCTGCATAAGCTGCACTGGACTTCTAGTTTTCTCCTTTTGTCTCATCTTCCTTTCTGCCATCACTATATAATATCATCTCAATGGCCCTTAGCCCTGACGAACCTTCCACGCTGTTTGTGACTACTCCCTCCGTCCGAAACTAGATGGCCTTATAGGATTCAAATTTTATCCTAAAATACTTGACCTTTTCACTTTTTAATGCATCTTTCTCTTTTTCCAATATATGTTTCTCTTTTTCTGATACATTTCTATCTCTACCTCTCTTTATCTCTCTCCTTATTTTCAGTATACCACACTTTTTCAGTTCTTAGTTTCCGTGCCCAGACTTATAAGGTGATCTATTTTGGGACGAATGAGTAGGTAAAAATATTCAGTCTTAGTAATCATGAATTTGATCAGACCGATAGGTTTTTTTTCTTGAATAATGTTGACCGAGCTTAAGATTTATGCATGGCAGTAAACACCTGCCTTATCGCACATAAAAATAATTATATTCTCCCCGTCTCCCTACCTTTTCTCCTCTTTCTGATCCACTTTGTACCACTGATCAACCAAACTTGGGCGATTAGCAACATGTAGCTCTTCCATATATGAAATGAATAAGGATGTCAGCACATAATAAAAAAAAATGGAAGAACAAAGAAATAATCATGCCAAATTAAGCCGAGGAAGTGCGAAGAAACAACGGGTGCAAGCAGCAAGTGATGGGTGTAATCCAAATTACAGAAATCATAATCCTCCATGTAATCCCCAATCGTCCCCGCATGCCAAAGATATACTAAGTACACATGTTGATTAAGCTAAGAGTAGGAGATGAGCTGTATAGTATCCTTCCGCAGTAGCCAGAAGGAGTCAAATCAGTCAAGCAATTAACACATGCAGCATGGCAGCAAAGATTTCCCCAAACATAGCAGTACGAACGCCATCCCAGCGAAAGCGGAACATAAAATTACCTCGTATATAGCGCACGCTCGCACGAGCGGCACACGCTATAGGCGCCTTCATCAACTAGACTATATATATATATATATATATATATATACATGTGACCCGAGCCGTACGTCTGTCTATCCAATAATAATCCCAATAAGCCCCGAAAATTCTCAGCAAATTCGAACAGATAATTACGGAGCACCGTAGTTCATAGAAACAGCTTGGAAATGGTGCAGCACGCAGCGGACTGCGTCGAAACGTAAGCAACGGAGCCGAGAGCGTACCATGAATCGGTGGAGTACTCGTAGAGCTTGCCCTTGGTGGAGAAGATGATGAGCGCGACCTCGGCATCGCAGAGCACGGAGATCTCGTGCGCCTTCTTGAGCAGCCCCGAGCGGCGCTTGGAGAAGGTCACCTGGCGGTTGATCTTGTTCTCGATCCGCTTCAGCTGCACCTTCCCGCGCCCCATCGCCGCCGCCTTCTCTCCCCCTCCTGATCTCAACCAAAATCCTAGCTGACCCTCTCTGCTAACCTATCCTATCCTCTAAGAACAGGCACCCGCGGCCGCCGACGACGACAGCAGCTATAAAACTAGCTAGCTACCTTCCTTGTTCCTTACGAGAGGCTTGATTGACAGGATAGGTAAGTAAGCCTACGGCTGGCTAATTGTAGATAGTAGGCGCTGGCGCTATGGCGCCGGCGAGTGCATGACGTCACAGCTAGCTGCGGCGGTGGAGAGAGAGAGAGAGAGAGGGAGAGGAGGTGAGGGGACCCCGGCCGGGAGGAGGGAGGCGCCGGGAGGGGCGGATTTAAAGTGGTGATGCGCGCTGCCGCGACGGATCGGAGGGGGAGGAGGCGGTATCGCGAAACCGGGATGGTTTCCGAGCCACCGCTGTCGA
Organism: Tripidium arundinaceum; assembly: GCA_030439765.1. Classification (NCBI taxonomy): domain Eukaryota; kingdom Viridiplantae; phylum Streptophyta; class Magnoliopsida; order Poales; family Poaceae; genus Tripidium; species Tripidium arundinaceum. Next base: position 12,045 of record JAHUYU010003506.1, read on the forward strand.
ACAGCCATTGGCCGATGCCCCGTGCCCGGGCCCGCAGGGCCCCACCGCATCTCTCATCGCATGGGCCCCGCCGACAGGGCCAGGGTCCTTCCTCGTACGGTCGAAACCGGCTGCTCTCTCACAGCAGCCTCAATGCCTCGTAGCCGGCCGACAAAATTTATATGCGGTGAAAACCACCTCCTACGTGCAAACATCAAAATCAATTTAAAAAATATATTTTGGTTATTTAAATTTTTTTTAAACTTGGCATATTCATAGTACATGCAAATATATACTCACACGAAAAAGTTAAGAGACAAACTCGCATTTGAAAAATTTATATAAAAATTTCATACGAAAATGATAAATACAAGGTTCATGTGCGCTTCGTCTTTTAGTACACATGAACATAAAGTTATCATTTTCATATGAATTTTTCAAATGTGAGTTTGCATCTCAACTTTTTTGTGTGAGTATATATTCGCATGCACTATGGATATGCCAAGTTTGAAATTTTTTTAATGATCGAACTATGTTTTCTGAATTGGTTTCCATATTTCCACCAAATAGGTGGTTTTCACCACATATTTTGCATGGCCTGGCACGATGTTGGCAGGCAGCAGCTATTATCTTTTTTTTTCTCTATCAATATACAGTATCTATAATAAACTAGTCCTATACTGGAGTAGTAGAGTAGTATATTTAAAAATCTCACTAGATTCGTTGTTGTCAATTTCTGTATCGAATTTGTTTGTGGACTTGATTTTATTATTTCAAATTTGCACAGTGGTGCTGGTGCCCAAGCATTGGACATTTCAGATCGTTTGGAGTATACGGCTGGTCTTTTTTTGTTGCTTTTTTAAGCGCGTGACGAAAGCTGCGGCTGCGGGGGGATGGGGCGTCTCCTGGACGAAACGAAATGTTTGGGCAAAACGGGGAAGGGGCAGCAATGGGTCGCCTGGCTCGGTCTGTTTGTGCGGTCCGGGGAGTAGGGATGTAAACCGTTTGGATATGGACATGGACCGTTATCACTGGTATTACGTTTTTATATTTATGTTTCGATTTGGATTCGAATATGGATAGTGTCAGCTATTACATTTGTTTTTATATTTATGTTTCGATTTAGATTCGAATATGGATAGTGTTAGCTATGTCGGATAGAATACGATTGGATATCGACATCATAAATATGCAATTTGAGTATTCGGATATAGATACGGTATCGGATATTGAATATCCGGACTCGGATACGGACAGATCTGAACTCCTCTAAATAGATTCGGTCTTGAATACGGTTGGAATTTTCACCCCTACCGGGGAGGAGGACAGCGCGTGGGGCGGGTTGCGTGTTGTAACTCATAGTTTTGCGTAAGTCAGTTAGCAGGTCAGAGCGGCGGCCGTGACATCGCCCACGACCCGAGTCGTGCGCTTCGTGCGCACTTTGTTGTAATGCTTATATATTTCCATCAATGAGGCAATGCAATCTCCGTTGGTCCTCTATCTCATTCTCTACATGGTATCGGCTTGCGCAGCTTGATCCTGTCCTCTCGTGCAACCGCCATTTCCCTCCGATCGGCGCTCGTTTCTCCTCTTCCGCATCCGCCGCTCGCCTGCAATTGGCGCCTCCTTCTTCCACCACTCGTCCCTCCTTCGCTGCCCACCGTCCTGGCTTCATGAATCTGGAGGAGAATCCCCTCTTTGATAACCCCACATTAGACGCCGGTTCCGAGTCTTCCGCATCGTCTGTCGACAATAGCCCGCCCATCGTCGCTCCGCCGCCGGTGGCCGTCCTCCAAACATTCAACATCAAATCTCATGTTCCAATCGAGCTGGACATCGCCGAGTCCAATTACACCGAATGGCGCTGCTTCTTCGATGCCTTCATCGGCAAATTTGGCCTCGGCTCGCATCTCTCTCCCCCGCCAACCGCTGCCAATCGCCGTTATCCTGAGTGGACCATGATTCATCAGTGTCTTCTTAGCTGGCTCTACAATTCTGTGTCCAAGGACGTCCATGCCATCGTCCGCGCCCCGAAGGCCATGGCATATGTCATCTGGAACGTCATCCACGATTAGTTCCGGGACAACGAGCTTCACTGCGCCGTCTATCTGGAGGCCGAGTTCCGGAGTCTTGTCCAGGGCGACATGGACATCACGCAGTACATCGGCCGGCTCAAGAAGCTTGCCGACGCCTTGCGCAACATCGGCCAGCCGGTCCGTGAGACCAGCCAGGTCCTCAACATGCTCTCCGAGCTCAGCTCCCAGTATCGGCACGCCGTCCCCGTCATCACTGCCAAGAACCTGCCTCACACCTTCCTTTCAGCGTGATCTTATCTGCTCCTGGAGGAGCACTATGACCGCAAGCAGGCCAAGGCCGCCCAGCACCAGGCTCTCCTAGCCACCGGCAAATCCCGTGCACCTCCGGCTGGTGATGGCGGTCCCAGATCTGGCTCCACTACCTCCACTCCCAGGCCTCCTCCAGCTGGCCACAGTGCTCCTGCACGTTCCGACCCTAACCGCACCTCCAAGAAGAAGGGCAATCGTGGATGCGGTTTCGGTCCCGGCGGTTCCACCTCCTACGCGCCCTGACCTCAGCACATAGGTTGGACGCCTGGTCTCAACCCACGGACTGGCGTGGTGCAAGCATGGCCGATGCCGTTTTGCGTTCCCGGCGCCAGCGTTCTCGACTAGCGCCGTGGTGCTCCACCCCATCAGGCCTACTTCGCCGGCTCCCTGGCTCTGGCTCCAGGCGGTGCTGTCCCACCGTAGTCTTCCTCGTCCGACGTCTGGAACAACCAGGCCCTGCTTGCTACCCTGGCAACATCCGGCGTTCTTTCATTCGAGCCTCAGGCCACCTAGTGGTTCCTGGACACCGGAGCTTCTTCTCACATGGCTACCAATGCTGGTAATTTTCCTTCCTCCTAACCCCTTTTCGATTCTGCTCTGATCGCTACAATGGTGCACTGCTCCCCATGACCCATCGGGCCTCCATGGCCATTGCCATGCTTCCCAAGCTAACAAGTAGAACAGGTATGCGATGAAGACTTAGAACAGCAAAAATCAAGATGGCGCAACGTTTGATGAAGTGAGTGATGCCCTGGATGTCCAAACCGAAGGTGCCACAGGTCGACCGAAGGAGAGGACGCCAAGGGGTAGAGATCGCCAGTGCTGTTATATTGGAGGAGCACCATCCATGTTGGGATATCCTTGATGGAAAAACCAAGGGGTTCAAACTCAACAGTAACGTTGTTGTCACAAGTAAGAGATCGAATAGATCTAAGGTTTTTGACTAAGGAAGGGGAAACAAGAATGTTGTTTAGATGGAGAGAGGAGCGAAGCATGGCAATGGCCATGGAGGCCCGATGGGTCATGGGGAGCAGTGCACCATTGTAGCGATCAGAGCAGAATCGAAAAGGGGTTAGGAGGAAGGAAAATTACCAGCATTGGTAGCCATGTGAGAAGAAGCTCCGGTGTCCAGGAACCACTAGGTGGCCTGAGGCTCGAATGAAAGAACGCCGGATGTTGCCAGGGTAGCAAGCAGGGCCTGGTTGTTCCAGACGTCGGACGAGGAAGACTACGGTGGGACAGCACCGCCTGGAGCCAGAGCCAGGGAGCCGGCGAAGTAGGCCTGATGGGGTGGAGCACCACGGCGCTAGTCGAGAACGCTGGCGCCGGGAACGCAAAACGGCATCGGCCATGCTTGCACCACGCCAGTCCGTGGGTTGAGACCAGGCGTCCAACCTATGTGCTGAGGTCAGGGCGCGTAGGAGGTGGAACCGCCGGGACCGAAACCGCATCCACGATTGCCCTTCTTCTTGGAGGTGCGGTTAGGGTCGGAACGTGCAGGAGCACTGTGGCCAGCTGGAGGAGGCCTGGGAGTGGAGGTAGTGGAGCCAGATCTGGGACCGCCATCACCAGCCGGAGGTGCACGGGATTTGCCGGTGGCTAGGAGAGCCTGGTGCTGGGCGGCCTTGGCCTGCTTGCGGTCATAGTGCTCCTCCAGGAGCAGATAAGATCACGCTGAAAGGAAGGTGTGAGGCAGGTTCTTGGCAGTGATGACGGGGACGGCGTGCCGATACTGGGAGCTGAGCTCGGAGAGCATGTTGAGGACCTGGCTGGTCTCACGGACCGGCTGGCCGATGTTGCGCAAGGCGTCGGCAAGCTTCTTGAGCCGGCCGATGTACTGCGTGATGTCCATGTCGCCCTGGACAAGACTCCGGAACTCGGCCTCCAGATAGACGGCGCAGTGAAGCTCGTTGTCCCGGAACTAATCGTGGATGACGTTCCAGATGACATATGCCATGGCCTTCGGGGCGCGGACGATGGCATGGACGTCCTTGGACACAGAATTGTAGAGCCAGCTAAGAAGACACTGATGAATCATGGTCCACTCAGGATAACGGCGATTGGCAGCGGTTGGCGGGGGAGAGAGATGCGAGCCGAGGCCAAATTTGCCGATGAAGGCATCGAAGAAGCAGCGCCATTCGGTGTAATTGGACTCGGCGATGTCCAGCTCGATTGGAACATGAGATTTGATGTTGAATGTTTGGAGGACGGCCACCGGCGGCGGAGCGACGATGGGCGGGCTATTGTCGACAGACGATGCGGAAGACTCGGAACCGGCGTCTAATGTGGGGTTATCAAAGAGGGGATTCTCCTCCAGATTCATGAAGCCAGGACGGTGGGCAGCGAAGGAGGGACGAGTGGTGGAAGAAGGAGGCGCCAATTGCAGGCGAGCGGCGGATGCGGAAGAGGAGAAACGAGCGCCGATCGGAGGGAAATGGCGGTTGCACGAGAGGACAGGATCAAGCTGCGCAAGCCGATACCATGTAGAGAATGAGATAGAGGACCAACGGAGATTGCATTGCCTCATTGATGGAAATATATAAGCATTACAACAAAGTGCGCACGAAGCGCACGACTCGGGTCGTGGGCGATGTCACGGCCGCCGCTCTGACCTGCTAACTGACTTACGCAAAACTATGAGTTACAACACGCAACCCGCCCCACGCGCTGTCCTCCTCCCCGGTAGGGGTGAAAATTCCAACCGTATTCAAGACCGAATCTATTTAGAGGAGTTCAGATCTGTCCGTATCCGAGTCCGGATATTCAATATCCGATACCGTATCTATATCCGAATACTCAAATTGCATATTTATGATGTCGATATCCAATCGTATTCTATCCGACATAGCTAACACTATCCATATTCGAATCTAAATCGAAACATAAATATAAAAACAAATGTAATAGCTGACACTATCCATATTCGAATCCAAATCGAAACATAAATATAAAAACGTAATACCAGTGATAACGGTCCATGTCCATATCCAAACGGTTTACATCCCTACTCCCCGGACCGCACAAACAGACCGAGCCAGGCGACCCATTGCTGCCCCTTCCCCGTTTTGCCCAAGCATTGGACATTTCAGATCGTTTGGAGTATACGGCTGGTCTTTTTTTGTTGCTTTTTTAAGCGCGTGACGAAAGCTGCGGCTGCGGGGGGATGGGGCGTCTCCTGGACGAAACGAAATGTTTGGGCAAAACGGGGAAGGGGCAGCAATGGGTCGCCTGGCTCGGTCTGTTTGTGCGGTCCGGGGAGTAGGGATGTAAACCGTTTGGATATGGACATGGACCGTTATCACTGGTATTACGTTTTTATATTTATGTTTCGATTTGGATTCGAATATGGATAGTGTCAGCTATTACATTTGTTTTTATATTTATGTTTCGATTTAGATTCGAATATGGATAGTGTTAGCTATGTCGGATAGAATACGATTGGATATCGACATCATAAATATGCAATTTGAGTATTCGGATATAGATACGGTATCGGATATTGAATATCCGGACTCGGATACGGACAGATCTGAACTCCTCTAAATAGATTCGGTCTTGAATACGGTTGGAATTTTCACCCCTACCGGGGAGGAGGACAGCGCGTGGGGCGGGTTGCGTGTTGTAACTCATAGTTTTGCGTAAGTCAGTTAGCAGGTCAGAGCGGCGGCCGTGACATCGCCCACGACCCGAGTCGTGCGCTTCGTGCGCACTTTGTTGTAATGCTTATATATTTCCATCAATGAGGCAATGCAATCTCCGTTGGTCCTCTATCTCATTCTCTACATGGTATCGGCTTGCGCAGCTTGATCCTGTCCTCTCGTGCAACCGCCATTTCCCTCCGATCGGCGCTCGTTTCTCCTCTTCCGCATCCGCCGCTCGCCTGCAATTGGCGCCTCCTTCTTCCACCACTCGTCCCTCCTTCGCTGCCCACCGTCCTGGCTTCATGAATCTGGAGGAGAATCCCCTCTTTGATAACCCCACATTAGACGCCGGTTCCGAGTCTTCCGCATCGTCTGTCGACAATAGCCCGCCCATCGTCGCTCCGCCGCCGGTGGCCGTCCTCCAAACATTCAACATCAAATCTCATGTTCCAATCGAGCTGGACATCGCCGAGTCCAATTACACCGAATGGCGCTGCTTCTTCGATGCCTTCATCGGCAAATTTGGCCTCGGCTCGCATCTCTCTCCCCCGCCAACCGCTGCCAATCGCCGTTATCCTGAGTGGACCATGATTCATCAGTGTCTTCTTAGCTGGCTCTACAATTCTGTGTCCAAGGACGTCCATGCCATCGTCCGCGCCCCGAAGGCCATGGCATATGTCATCTGGAACGTCATCCACGATTAGTTCCGGGACAACGAGCTTCACTGCGCCGTCTATCTGGAGGCCGAGTTCCGGAGTCTTGTCCAGGGCGACATGGACATCACGCAGTACATCGGCCGGCTCAAGAAGCTTGCCGACGCCTTGCGCAACATCGGCCAGCCGGTCCGTGAGACCAGCCAGGTCCTCAACATGCTCTCCGAGCTCAGCTCCCAGTATCGGCACGCCGTCCCCGTCATCACTGCCAAGAACCTGCCTCACACCTTCCTTTCAGCGTGATCTTATCTGCTCCTGGAGGAGCACTATGACCGCAAGCAGGCCAAGGCCGCCCAGCACCAGGCTCTCCTAGCCACCGGCAAATCCCGTGCACCTCCGGCTGGTGATGGCGGTCCCAGATCTGGCTCCACTACCTCCACTCCCAGGCCTCCTCCAGCTGGCCACAGTGCTCCTGCACGTTCCGACCCTAACCGCACCTCCAAGAAGAAGGGCAATCGTGGATGCGGTTTCGGTCCCGGCGGTTCCACCTCCTACGCGCCCTGACCTCAGCACATAGGTTGGACGCCTGGTCTCAACCCACGGACTGGCGTGGTGCAAGCATGGCCGATGCCGTTTTGCGTTCCCGGCGCCAGCGTTCTCGACTAGCGCCGTGGTGCTCCACCCCATCAGGCCTACTTCGCCGGCTCCCTGGCTCTGGCTCCAGGCGGTGCTGTCCCACCGTAGTCTTCCTCGTCCGACGTCTGGAACAACCAGGCCCTGCTTGCTACCCTGGCAACATCCGGCGTTCTTTCATTCGAGCCTCAGGCCACCTAGTGGTTCCTGGACACCGGAGCTTCTTCTCACATGGCTACCAATGCTGGTAATTTTCCTTCCTCCTAACCCCTTTTCGATTCTGCTCTGATCGCCAGTGCTGTTATATTGGAGGAGCACCATCCATGTTGGGATATCCTTGATGGAAAAACCAAGGGGTTCAAACTCAACAGTAACGTTGTTGTCACAAGTAAGAGATCGAATAGATCTAAGGTTTTTGACTAAGGAAGGGGAAACAAGAATGTTGTTTAGATGGAGAGAGGAGCGAAGCATGGCAATGGCCATGGAGGCCCGATGGGTCATGGGGAGCAGTGCACCATTGTAGCGATCAGAGCAGAATCGAAAAGGGGTTAGGAGGAAGGAAAATTACCAGCATTGGTAGCCATGTGAGAAGAAGCTCCGGTGTCCAGGAACCACTAGGTGGCCTGAGGCTCGAATGAAAGAACGCCGGATGTTGCCAGGGTAGCAAGCAGGGCCTGGTTGTTCCAGACGTCGGACGAGGAAGACTACGGTGGGACAGCACCGCCTGGAGCCAGAGCCAGGGAGCCGGCGAAGTAGGCCTGATGGGGTGGAGCACCACGGCGCTAGTCGAGAACGCTGGCGCCGGGAACGCAAAACGGCATCGGCCATGCTTGCACCACGCCAGTCCGTGGGTTGAGACCAGGCGTCCAACCTATGTGCTGAGGTCAGGGCGCGTAGGAGGTGGAACCGCCGGGACCGAAACCGCATCCACGATTGCCCTTCTTCTTGGAGGTGCGGTTAGGGTCGGAACGTGCAGGAGCACTGTGGCCAGCTGGAGGAGGCCTGGGAGTGGAGGTAGTGGAGCCAGATCTGGGACCGCCATCACCAGCCGGAGGTGCACGGGATTTGCCGGTGGCTAGGAGAGCCTGGTGCTGGGCGGCCTTGGCCTGCTTGCGGTCATAGTGCTCCTCCAGGAGCAGATAAGATCACGCTGAAAGGAAGGTGTGAGGCAGGTTCTTGGCAGTGATGACGGGGACGGCGTGCCGATACTGGGAGCTGAGCTCGGAGAGCATGTTGAGGACCTGGCTGGTCTCACGGACCGGCTGGCCGATGTTGCGCAAGGCGTCGGCAAGCTTCTTGAGCCGGCCGATGTACTGCGTGATGTCCATGTCGCCCTGGACAAGACTCCGGAACTCGGCCTCCAGATAGACGGCGCAGTGAAGCTCGTTGTCCCGGAACTAATCGTGGATGACGTTCCAGATGACATATGCCATGGCCTTCGGGGCGCGGACGATGGCATGGACGTCCTTGGACACAGAATTGTAGAGCCAGCTAAGAAGACACTGATGAATCATGGTCCACTCAGGATAACGGCGATTGGCAGCGGTTGGCGGGGGAGAGAGATGCGAGCCGAGGCCAAATTTGCCGATGAAGGCATCGAAGAAGCAGCGCCATTCGGTGTAATTGGACTCGGCGATGTCCAGCTCGATTGGAACATGAGATTTGATGTTGAATGTTTGGAGGACGGCCACCGGCGGCGGAGCGACGATGGGCGGGCTATTGTCGACAGACGATGCGGAAGACTCGGAACCGGCGTCTAATGTGGGGTTATCAAAGAGGGGATTCTCCTCCAGATTCATGAAGCCAGGACGGTGGGCAGCGAAGGAGGGACGAGTGGTGGAAGAAGGAGGCGCCAATTGCAGGCGAGCGGCGGATGCGGAAGAGGAGAAACGAGCGCCGATCGGAGGGAAATGGCGGTTGCACGAGAGGACAGGATCAAGCTGCGCAAGCCGATACCATGTAGAGAATGAGATAGAGGACCAACGGAGATTGCATTGCCTCATTGATGGAAATATATAAGCATTACAACAAAGTGCGCACGAAGCGCACGACTCGGGTCGTGGGCGATGTCACGGCCGCCGCTCTGACCTGCTAACTGACTTACGCAAAACTATGAGTTACAACACGCAACCCGCCCCACGCGCTGTCCTCCTCCCCGGTAGGGGTGAAAATTCCAACCGTATTCAAGACCGAATCTATTTAGAGGAGTTCAGATCTGTCCGTATCCGAGTCCGGATATTCAATATCCGATACCGTATCTATATCCGAATACTCAAATTGCATATTTATGATGTCGATATCCAATCGTATTCTATCCGACATAGCTAACACTATCCATATTCGAATCTAAATCGAAACATAAATATAAAAACAAATGTAATAGCTGACACTATCCATATTCGAATCCAAATCGAAACATAAATATAAAAACGTAATACCAGTGATAACGGTCCATGTCCATATCCAAACGGTTTACATCCCTACTCCCCGGACCGCACAAACAGACCGAGCCAGGCGACCCATTGCTGCCCCTTCCCCGTTTTGCCCAAACATTTCGTTTCGTCCAGGAGACGCCCCATCCCCCCGCAGCCGCAGCTTTCGTCACGCGCTTAAAAAAGCAACAAAAAAAGACCAGCCGTATACTCCAAACGATCTGAAATGTCCAATGCTTGGGCAAAACGGGGAAGGGGCAGCAATGGGTCGCCTGGCTCGGTCTGTTTGTGCGGTCCGGGGAGTAGGGATGTAAACCGTTTGGATATGGACATGGACCGTTATCACTGGTATTACGTTTTTATATTTATGTTTCGATTTGGATTCGAATATGGATAGTGTCAGCTATTACATTTGTTTTTATATTTATGTTTCGATTTAGATTCGAATATGGATAGTGTTAGCTATGTCGGATAGAATACGATTGGATATCGACATCATAAATATGCAATTTGAGTATTCGGATATAGATACGGTATCGGATATTGAATATCCGGACTCGGATACGGACAGATCTGAACTCCTCTAAATAGATTCGGTCTTGAATACGGTTGGAATTTTCACCCCTACCGGGGAGGAGGACAGCGCGTGGGGCGGGTTGCGTGTTGTAACTCATAGTTTTGCGTAAGTCAGTTAGCAGGTCAGAGCGGCGGCCGTGACATCGCCCACGACCCGAGTCGTGCGCTTCGTGCGCACTTTGTTGTAATGCTTATATATTTCCATCAATGAGGCAATGCAATCTCCGTTGGTCCTCTATCTCATTCTCTACATGGTATCGGCTTGCGCAGCTTGATCCTGTCCTCTCGTGCAACCGCCATTTCCCTCCGATCGGCGCTCGTTTCTCCTCTTCCGCATCCGCCGCTCGCCTGCAATTGGCGCCTCCTTCTTCCACCACTCGTCCCTCCTTCGCTGCCCACCGTCCTGGCTTCATGAATCTGGAGGAGAATCCCCTCTTTGATAACCCCACATTAGACGCCGGTTCCGAGTCTTCCGCATCGTCTGTCGACAATAGCCCGCCATCGTCGCTCCGCCGCCGGTGGCCGTCCTCCAAACATTCAACATCAAATCTCATGTTCCAATCGAGCTGGACATCGCCGAGTCCAATTACACCGAATGGCGCTGCTTCTTCGATGCCTTCATCGGCAAATTTGGCCTCGGCTCGCATCTCTCTCCCCCGCCAACCGCTGCCAATCGCCGTTATCCTGAGTGGACCATGATTCATCAGTGTCTTCTTAGCTGGCTCTACAATTCTGTGTCCAAGGACGTCCATGCCATCGTCCGCGCCCCGAAGGCCATGGCATATGTCATCTGGAACGTCATCCACGATTAGTTCCGGGACAACGAGCTTCACTGCGCCGTCTATCTGGAGGCCGAGTTCCGGAGTCTTGTCCAGGGCGACATGGACATCACGCAGTACATCGGCCGGCTCAAGAAGCTTGCCGACGCCTTGCGCAACATCGGCCAGCCGGTCCGTGAGACCAGCCAGGTCCTCAACATGCTCTCCGAGCTCAGCTCCCAGTATCGGCACGCCGTCCCCGTCATCACTGCCAAGAACCTGCCTCACACCTTCCTTTCAGCGTGATCTTATCTGCTCCTGGAGGAGCACTATGACCGCAAGCAGGCCAAGGCCGCCCAGCACCAGGCTCTCCTAGCCACCGGCAAATCCCGTGCACCTCCGGCTGGTGATGGCGGTCCCAGATCTGGCTCCACTACCTCCACTCCCAGGCCTCCTCCAGCTGGCCACAGTGCTCCTGCACGTTCCGACCCTAACCGCACCTCCAAGAAGAAGGGCAATCGTGGATGCGGTTTCGGTCCCGGCGGTTCCACCTCCTACGCGCCCTGACCTCAGCACATAGGTTGGACGCCTGGTCTCAACCCACGGACTGGCGTGGTGCAAGCATGGCCGATGCCGTTTTGCGTTCCCGGCGCCAGCGTTCTCGACTAGCGCCGTGGTGCTCCACCCCATCAGGCCTACTTCGCCGGCTCCCTGGCTCTGGCTCCAGGCGGTGCTGTCCCACCGTAGTCTTCCTCGTCCGACGTCTGGAACAACCAGGCCCTGCTTGCTACCCTGGCAACATCCGGCGTTCTTTCATTCGAGCCTCAGGCCACCTAGTGGTTCCTGGACACCGGAGCTTCTTCTCACATGGCTACCAATGCTGGTAATTTTCCTTCCTCCTAACCCCTTTTCGATTCTGCTCTGATCGCTACAATGGTGCACTGCTCCCCATGACCCATCGGGCCTCCATGGCCATTGCCATGCTTCGCTCCTCTCTCCATCTAAACAACATTCTTGTTTCCCCTTCCTTAGTCAAAAACCTTAGATCTATTCGATCTCTTACTTGTGACAACAACGTTACTGTTGAGTTTGAACCCCTTGGTTTTTCCATCAAGATGGCGCAACGTTTGATGAAGTGAGTGATGCCCTGGATGTCCAAACCGAAGGTGCCACAGGTCGACCGAAGGAGAGGACGCCAAGGGGTAGAGATCGCCAGTGCTGTTATATTGGAGGAGCACCATCCATGTTGGGATATCCTTGATGGAAAAACCAAGGGGTTCAAACTCAACAGTAACGTTGTTGTCACAAGTAAGAGATCGAATAGATCTAAGGTTTTTGACTAAGGAAGGGGAAACAAGAATGTTGTTTAGATGGAGAGAGGAGCGAAGCATGGCAATGGCCATGGAGGCCCGATGGGTCATGGGGAGCAGTGCACCATTGTAGCGATCAGAGCAGAATCGAAAAGGGGTTAGGAGGAAGGAAAATTACCAGCATTGGTAGCCATGTGAGAAGAAGCTCCGGTGTCCAGGAACCACTAGGTGGCCTGAGGCTCGAATGAAAGAACGCCGGATGTTGCCAGGGTAGCAAGCAGGGCCTGGTTGTTCCAGACGTCGGACGAGGAAGACTACGGTGGGACAGCACCGCCTGGAGCCAGAGCCAGGGAGCCGGCGAAGTAGGCCTGATGGGGTGGAGCACCACGGCGCTAGTCGAGAACGCTGGCGCCGGGAACGCAAAACGGCATCGGCCATGCTTGCACCACGCCAGTCCGTGGGTTGAGACCAGGCGTCCAACCTATGTGCTGAGGTCAGGGCGCGTAGGAGGTGGAACCGCCGGGACCGAAACCGCATCCACGATTGCCCTTCTTCTTGGAGGTGCGGTTAGGGTCGGAACGTGCAGGAGCACTGTGGCCAGCTGGAGGAGGCCTGGGAGTGGAGGTAGTGGAGCCAGATCTGGGACCGCCATCACCAGCCGGAGGTGCACGGGATTTGCCGGTGGCTAGGAGAGCCTGGTGCTGGGCGGCCTTGGCCTGCTTGCGGTCATAGTGCTCCTCCAGGAGCAGATAAGATCACGCTGAAAGGAAGGTGTGAGGCAGGTTCTTGGCAGTGATGACGGGGACGGCGTGCCGATACTGGGAGCTGAGCTCGGAGAGCATGTTGAGGACCTGGCTGGTCTCACGGACCGGCTGGCCGATGTTGCGCAAGGCGTCGGCAAGCTTCTTGAGCCGGCCGATGTACTGCGTGATGTCCATGTCGCCCTGGACAAGACTCCGGAACTCGGCCTCCAGATAGACGGCGCAGTGAAGCTCGTTGTCCCGGAACTAATCGTGGATGACGTTCCAGATGACATATGCCATGGCCTTCGGGGCGCGGACGATGGCATGGACGTCCTTGGACACAGAATTGTAGAGCCAGCTAAGAAGACACTGATGAATCATGGTCCACTCAGGATAACGGCGATTGGCAGCGGTTGGCGGGGGAGAGAGATGCGAGCCGAGGCCAAATTTGCCGATGAAGGCATCGAAGAAGCAGCGCCATTCGGTGTAATTGGACTCGGCGATGTCCAGCTCGATTGGAACATGAGATTTGATGTTGAATGTTTGGAGGACGGCCACCGGCGGCGGAGCGACGATGGGCGGGCTATTGTCGACAGACGATGCGGAAGACTCGGAACCGGCGTCTAATGTGGGGTTATCAAAGAGGGGATTCTCCTCCAGATTCATGAAGCCAGGACGGTGGGCAGCGAAGGAGGGACGAGTGGTGGAAGAAGGAGGCGCCAATTGCAGGCGAGCGGCGGATGCGGAAGAGGAGAAACGAGCGCCGATCGGAGGGAAATGGCGGTTGCACGAGAGGACAGGATCAAGCTGCGCAAGCCGATACCATGTAGAGAATGAGATAGAGGACCAACGGAGATTGCATTGCCTCATTGATGGAAATATATAAGCATTACAACAAAGTGCGCACGAAGCGCACGACTCGGGTCGTGGGCGATGTCACGGCCGCCGCTCTGACCTGCTAACTGACTTACGCAAAACTATGAGTTACAACACGCAACCCGCCCACGCGCTGTCCTCCTCCCCGGTAGGGGTGAAAATTCCAACCGTATTCAAGACCGAATCTATTTAGAGGAGTTCAGATCTGTCCGTATCCGAGTCCGGATATTCAATATCCGATACCGTATCTATATCCGAATACTCAAATTGCATATTTATGATGTCGATATCCAATCGTATTCTATCCGACATAGCTAACACTATCCATATTCGAATCTAAATCGAAACATAAATATAAAAACAAATGTAATAGCTGACACTATCCATATTCGAATCAAATCGAAACATAAATATAAAAACGTAATACCAGTGATAACGGTCCATGTCCATATCCAAACGGTTTACATCCCTACTCCCCGGACCGCACAAACAGACCGAGCCAGGCGACCCATTGCTGCCCCTTCCCCGTTTTGCCCAAACATTTCGTTTCGTCCAGGAGACGCCCCATCCCCCCGCAGCCGCAGCTTTCGTCACGCGCTTAAAAAAGCAACAAAAAAAGACCAGCCGTATACTCCAAACGATCTGAAATGTCCAATGCTTGGGCACCAGCACCACTGTGCAAATTTGAAATAATAAAATCAAGTCCACAAACAAATTCGATACAGAAATTGACAACAACGAATCTAGTGAGATTTTTAAATATACTACTCTACTACTCCAGTATAGGACTAGTTTATTATAGATACTGTATATTGATAGAGAAAAAAAAAGATAATAGCTGCTGCCTGCCAACATCGTGCCAGGCCATGCAAAATATGTGGTGAAAACCACCTATTTGGTGGAAATATGGAAACCAATTCAGAAAACATAGTTCGATCATTAAAAAAATTTCAAACTTGGCATATCCATAGTGCATGCGAATATATACTCACACAAAAAAGTTGAGATGCAAACTCACATTTGAAAAATTCATATGAAAATGATAACTTTATGTTCATGTGTACTAAAAGACGAAGCGCACATGAACCTTGTATTTATCATTTTCGTATGAAATTTTTATATAAATTTTTCAAATGCGAGTTTGTCTCTTAACTTTTTCGTGTGAGTATATATTTGCATGTACTATGAATATGCCAAGTTTAAAAAAAATTTAAATAACCAAAATATATTTTTTAAATTGATTTTGATGTTTGCACGTAGGAGGTGGTTTTCACCGCATATAAATTTTGTCGGCCGGCTACGAGGCATTGAGGCTGCTGTGAGAGAGCAGCCGGTTTCGACCGTACGAGGAAGGACC
Organism: Tripidium arundinaceum; assembly: GCA_030439765.1. Taxonomy (NCBI): domain Eukaryota; kingdom Viridiplantae; phylum Streptophyta; class Magnoliopsida; order Poales; family Poaceae; genus Tripidium; species Tripidium arundinaceum. The sequence goes on from JAHUYU010003506.1 coordinate 27,348, forward strand.
CTGGCCCTGTCGGCGGGGCCCATGCGATGAGAGATGCGGTGGGGCCCTGCGGGCCCGGGCACGGGGCATCGGCCAATGGCTGTTCGACAGCGGTGGCTCGGAAACCATCCCGGTTTCGCGATACCGCCTCCTCCCCCTCCGATCCGTCGCGGCAGCGCGCATCACCACTTTAAATCCGCCCCTCCCGGCGCCTCCCTCCTCCCGGCCGGGGTCCCCTCACCTCCTCTCCCTCTCTCTCTCTCTCTCTCCACCGCCGCAGCTAGCTGTGACGTCATGCACTCGCCGGCGCCATAGCGCCAGCGCCTACTATCTACAATTAGCCAGCCGTAGGCTTACTTACCTATCCTGTCAATCAAGCCTCTCGTAAGGAACAAGGAAGGTAGCTAGCTAGTTTTATAGCTGCTGTCGTCGTCGGCGGCCGCGGGTGCCTGTTCTTAGAGGATAGGATAGGTTAGCAGAGAGGGTCAGCTAGGATTTTGGTTGAGATCAGGAGGGGGAGAGAAGGCGGCGGCGATGGGGCGCGGGAAGGTGCAGCTGAAGCGGATCGAGAACAAGATCAACCGCCAGGTGACCTTCTCCAAGCGCCGCTCGGGGCTGCTCAAGAAGGCGCACGAGATCTCCGTGCTCTGCGATGCCGAGGTCGCGCTCATCATCTTCTCCACCAAGGGCAAGCTCTACGAGTACTCCACCGATTCATGGTACGCTCTCGGCTCCGTTGCTTACGTTTCGACGCAGTCCGCTGCGTGCTGCACCATTTCCAAGCTGTTTCTATGAACTACGGTGCTCCGTAATTATCTGTTCGAATTTGCTGAGAATTTTCGGGGCTTATTGGGATTATTATTGGATAGACAGACGTACGGCTCGGGTCACATGTATATATATATATATATATATATATATATAGTCTAGTTGATGAAGGCGCCTATAGCGTGTGCCGCTCGTGCGAGCGTGCGCTATATACGAGGTAATTTTATGTTCCGCTTTCGCTGGGATGGCGTTCGTACTGCTATGTTTGGGGAAATCTTTGCTGCCATGCTGCATGTGTTAATTGCTTGACTGATTTGACTCCTTCTGGCTACTGCGGAAGGATACTATACAGCTCATCTCCTACTCTTAGCTTAATCAACATGTGTACTTAGTATATCTTTGGCATGCGGGGACGATTGGGGATTACATGGAGGATTATGATTTCTGTAATTTGGATTACACCCATCACTTGCTGCTTGCACCCGTTGTTTCTTCGCACTTCCTCGGCTTAATTTGGCATGATTATTTCTTTGTTCTTCCATTTTTTTTCTCTTGTGCCCCTTTTCTGATTGGCGCTACTTTGTGGGCTTGTGGCCGCCCCCCATGGTATAGATACATGGAGTCTTTGTCGACTGCCACAAGCAACTATGCTACCTTGTCTTTACTCTTGACTGACGATTGACGATGCTGAGCCTGAACTCCGGTAGGGCATGCTCATATCGCAAGCCTCATGGAGCACATATATAAGTTTGTGCCTAGACTTTTTTCATTTGATATTTGTTATGTGGTACGTACATATCACTGGTTAGGTTGCCATGAATTTCTGAATGAAGGACAGATAGGCACACGTACGCTGATCCATCCTTTCTTCTTCAGTACTTACTATCACTGCTATTAGGTATTAGCCCATCATGGCTTGTATCTGATTTCTGAGTTTATTTATATTCAGGACATGGCTTCTGAATACATCAACAGAACCACTCATTATACCTGCATAAGCTGCACTGGACTTCTAGTTTTCTCCTTTTGTCTCATCTTCCTTTCTGCCATCACTATATAATATCATCTCAATGGCCCTTAGCCCTGACGAACCTTCCACGCTGTTTGTGACTACTCCCTCCGTCCGAAACTAGATGGCCTTATAGGATTCAAATTTTATCCTAAAATACTTGACCTTTTCACTTTTTAATGCATCTTTCTCTTTTTCCAATATATGTTTCTCTTTTTCTGATACATTTCTATCTCTACCTCTCTTTATCTCTCTCCTTATTTTCAGTATACCACACTTTTTCAGTTCTTAGTTTCCGTGCCCAGACTTATAAGGTGATCTATTTTGGGACGAATGAGTAGGTAAAAATATTCAGTCTTAGTAATCATGAATTTGATCAGACCGATAGGTTTTTTTTCTTGAATAATGTTGACCGAGCTTAAGATTTATGCATGGCAGTAAACACCTGCCTTATCGCACATAAAAATAATTATATTCTCCCATCTCTTCCCTTCTTCCCATCTGCTGAGAACTGTGGTGGACAAGCCCCTTCCCTTATGCCTGAGCTCTGGCACTGACGAAGTCCATGCGTGCTGAGGGACCAGATGATGCGCACAAGCAGACGGATGACGAGCAGCTCGCACGACCAAGGCAAGGCCGGCACCGCGCGGACGGGTGACGAGCAGCACATGCGGCGCGGCTCTGGCTCCACAGCTCCACCTCGTAGCCAACAGCTCCAGCTCGTGCGGTGGGCAGCTCGCGTGAGGTAGCGAGTGCGGCGGTGGCGGTTGCGAATGCGGGTGCGTGACGCAGAAAACGGCGAGGCGGATCCTTGGCCAGGCGGCGCCGCCAGTGCGCATGGAACATCCGGCAGCGAGGCGGGTGGACGAGCGCGTAGGGGCCAGCATCAACCGGCGTCAGCACGTGGGGGCCTCTCCATCACGACGTCATCACCACTGGCCAGCGGCCGCACACGGGAAGCTTCGGAGTCGTCGTCGCCGAGCACTCCGACACGGGCACCATGGCTCCTTCCCTCTACGTCGTTAAGCAGGTGTGGCATGCATGCATGGAGGATACAGGATAGCCGTCCGTTCTTGCTGCCATGTGCCATCGATGTGCCGTGGACGTGGGGGAGGAGCCAGCAGTGCACAAATTGCTGGAGGTTGGCCATCATCAAATCAGCATGTTCTCTACGCCATCAGGGTACAACGGCCCAAGAGGCTCGTGGCCTTCAGCTCCTTCGCCACGCCGCGATGTACGGGGGCTGCGAGACTGAGATGGGAGCCAACTGGCCACGACATTGGTTCAGGTTCAGAAAGAGGAGAAAAGGTAGGGAGACGGGGAGAATATAATTATTTTTATGTGCGATAAGGCAGGTGTTTACTGCCATGCATAAATCTTAAGCTCGGTCAACATTATTCAAGAAAAAAAACCTATCGGTCTGATCAAATTCATGATTACTAAGACTGAATATTTTTACCTACTCATTCGTCCCAAAATAGATCACCTTATAAGTCTGGGCACGGAAACTAAGAACTGAAAAAGTGTGGTATACTGAAAATAAGGAGAGAGATAAAGAGAGGTAGAGATAGAAATGTATCAGAAAAAGAGAAACATATATTGGAAAAAGAGAAAGATGCATTAAAAAGTGAAAAGGTCAAGTATTTTAGGATAAAATTTGAATCCTATAAGGCCATCTAGTTTCGGACGGAGGGAGTAGTCACAAACAGCGTGGAAGGTTCGTCAGGGCTAAGGGCCATTGAGATGATATTATATAGTGATGGCAGAAAGGAAGATGAGACAAAAGGAGAAAACTAGAAGTCCAGTGCAGCTTATGCAGGTATAATGAGTGGTTCTGTTGATGTATTCAGAAGCCATGTCCTGAATATAAATAAACTCAGAAATCAGATACAAGCCATGATGGGCTAATACCTAATAGCAGTGATAGTAAGTACTGAAGAAGAAAGGATGGATCAGCGTACGTGTGCCTATCTGTCCTTCATTCAGAAATTCATGGCAACCTAACCAGTGATATGTACGTACCACATAACAAATATCAAATGAAAAAAGTCTAGGCACAAACTTATATATGTGCTCCATGAGGCTTGCGATATGAGCATGCCCTACCGGAGTTCAGGCTCAGCATCGTCAATCGTCAGTCAAGAGTAAAGACAAGGTAGCATAGTTGCTTGTGGCAGTCGACAAAGACTCCATGTATCTATACCATGGGGGGCGGCCACAAGCCCACAAAGTAGCGCCAATCAGAAAAGGGGCACAAGAGAAAAAAATGGAAGAACAAAGAAATAATCATGCCAAATTAAGCCGAGGAAGTGCGAAGAAACAACGGGTGCAAGCAGCAAGTGATGGGTGTAATCCAAATTACAGAAATCATAATCCTCCATGTAATCCCCAATCGTCCCCGCATGCCAAAGATATACTAAGTACACATGTTGATTAAGCTAAGAGTAGGAGATGAGCTGTATAGTATCCTTCCGCAGTAGCCAGAAGGAGTCAAATCAGTCAAGCAATTAACACATGCAGCATGGCAGCAAAGATTTCCCCAAACATAGCAGTACGAACGCCATCCCAGCGAAAGCGGAACATAAAATTACCTCGTATATAGCGCACGCTCGCACGAGCGGCACACGCTATAGGCGCCTTCATCAACTAGACTATATATATATATATATATATATATATACATGTGACCCGAGCCGTACGTCTGTCTATCCAATAATAATCCCAATAAGCCCCGAAAATTCTCAGCAAATTCGAACAGATAATTACGGAGCACCGTAGTTCATAGAAACAGCTTGGAAATGGTGCAGCACGCAGCGGACTGCGTCGAAACGTAAGCAACGGAGCCGAGAGCGTACCATGAATCGGTGGAGTACTCGTAGAGCTTGCCCTTGGTGGAGAAGATGATGAGCGCGACCTCGGCATCGCAGAGCACGGAGATCTCGTGCGCCTTCTTGAGCAGCCCCGAGCGGCGCTTGGAGAAGGTCACCTGGCGGTTGATCTTGTTCTCGATCCGCTTCAGCTGCACCTTCCCGCGCCCCATCGCCGCCGCCTTCTCTCCCCCTCCTGATCTCAACCAAAATCCTAGCTGACCCTCTCTGCTAACCTATCCTATCCTCTAAGAACAGGCACCCGCGGCCGCCGACGACGACAGCAGCTATAAAACTAGCTAGCTACCTTCCTTGTTCCTTACGAGAGGCTTGATTGACAGGATAGGTAAGTAAGCCTACGGCTGGCTAATTGTAGATAGTAGGCGCTGGCGCTATGGCGCCGGCGAGTGCATGACGTCACAGCTAGCTGCGGCGGTGGAGAGAGAGAGAGAGAGAGGGAGAGGAGGTGAGGGGACCCCGGCCGGGAGGAGGGAGGCGCCGGGAGGGGCGGATTTAAAGTGGTGATGCGCGCTGCCGCGACGGATCGGAGGGGGAGGAGGCGGTATCGCGAAACCGGGATGGTTTCCGAGCCACCGCTGTCGAACAGCCATTGGCCGATGCCCCGTGCCCGGGCCCGCAGGGCCCCACCGCATCTCTCATCGCATGGGCCCCGCCGACAGGGCCAGGGTCCTTCCTCGTACGGTCGAAACCGGCTGCTCTCTCACAGCAGCCTCAATGCCTCGTAGCCGGCCGACAAAATTTATATGCGGTGAAAACCACCTCCTACGTGCAAACATCAAAATCAATTTAAAAAATATATTTTGGTTATTTAAATTTTTTTTAAACTTGGCATATTCATAGTACATGCAAATATATACTCACACGAAAAAGTTAAGAGACAAACTCGCATTTGAAAAATTTATATAAAAATTTCATACGAAAATGATAAATACAAGGTTCATGTGCGCTTCGTCTTTTAGTACACATGAACATAAAGTTATCATTTTCATATGAATTTTTCAAATGTGAGTTTGCATCTCAACTTTTTTGTGTGAGTATATATTCGCATGCACTATGGATATGCCAAGTTTGAAATTTTTTTAATGATCGAACTATGTTTTCTGAATTGGTTTCCATATTTCCACCAAATAGGTGGTTTTCACCACATATTTTGCATGGCCTGGCACGATGTTGGCAGGCAGCAGCTATTATCTTTTTTTTCTCTATCAATATACAGTATCTATAATAAACTAGTCCTATACTGGAGTAGTAGAGTAGTATATTTAAAAATCTCACTAGATTCGTTGTTGTCAATTTCTGTATCGAATTTGTTTGTGGACTTGATTTTATTATTTCAAATTTGCACAGTGGTGCTGGTGCCCAAGCATTGGACATTTCAGATCGTTTGGAGTATACGGCTGGTCTTTTTTTGTTGCTTTTTTAAGCGCGTGACGAAAGCTGCGGCTGCGGGGGGATGGGGCGTCTCCTGGACGAAACGAAATGTTTGGGCAAAACGGGGAAGGGGCAGCAATGGGTCGCCTGGCTCGGTCTGTTTGTGCGGTCCGGGAGTAGGGATGTAAACCGTTTGGATATGGACATGGACCGTTATCACTGGTATTACGTTTTTATATTTATGTTTCGATTTGGATTCGAATATGGATAGTGTCAGCTATTACATTGTTTTTATATTTATGTTTCGATTTAGATTCGAATATGGATAGTGTTAGCTATGTCGGATAGAATACGATTGGATATCGACATCATAAATATGCAATTTGAGTATTCGGATATAGATACGGTATCGGATATTGAATATCCGGACTCGGATACGGACAGATCTGAACTCCTCTAAATAGATTCGGTCTTGAATACGTTGGAATTTTCACCCCTACCGGGGAGGAGGACAGCGCGTGGGGCGGGTTGCGTGTTGTAACTCATAGTTTTGCGTAAGTCAGTTAGCAGGTCAGAGCGGCGGCCGTGACATCGCCCACGACCCGAGTCGTGCGCTTCGTGCGCACTTTGTTGTAATGCTTATATATTTCCATCAATGAGGCAATGCAATCTCCGTTGGTCCTCTATCTCATTCTCTACATGGTATCGGCTTGCGCAGCTTGATCCTGTCCTCTCGTGCAACCGCCATTTCCCTCCGATCGGCGCTCGTTTCTCCTCTTCCGCATCCGCCGCTCGCCTGCAATTGGCGCCTCCTTCTTCCACCACTCGTCCCTCCTTCGCTGCCCACCGTCCTGGCTTCATGAATCTGGAGGAGAATCCCCTCTTTGATAACCCCACATTAGACGCCGGTTCCGAGTCTTCCGCATCGTCTGTCGACAATAGCCCGCCCATCGTCGCTCCGCCGCCGGTGGCCGTCCTCCAAACT
>JAHUYU010002883.1:0-33513 GCA_030439765.1 Tripidium arundinaceum
AATTAGTGAAATTTTGTTGCTATGTTATAATGAATGTATATGTATTTTAATGAAGACATGTGTTGCTAAGACGGGTATAAATTACTCGTGGGTACACGGGTATGGATAGGATGTTCTCGTATCTGTACCCGCTTTATCCGATGGATAGAGATTTTTATCCTTTAACGTACCCGCGGAGAAGAAATCTTTTCATACGCAGTTCTTTAATGGGTAAAACCCGTCGGGTAGTCGGGTTTCAAGTACCCATTGCCATCCCCATCGCATTGTAGCACAGAGCCAATGGCAACGTGCTCAGTTTGGGCTTACAAAGTAGTACTTGCTCAACGGGTATAGAGGAAATGATTGGTTTAACAGTGAGCTATGAAAAACTGTTGTTAGTTATGTGCTATGAAAAAAATATAAGCTATTTGGTTAAAATAATTATAAAATTTACCTTCTCTCTTTATCTCCCTTGAAATATCTATAAAATGTCTCTTTATTTCCACCTATTTAGAAAAGTTGTGCTTCTGAAAAAGCAGCTTTTGGTTCTATCGCTTGGTTGGCTTTCAATAGCAGAAGCACTTTTCAGAAATTGAACGGCTTTTGCTGTAGCAGAAACACTTTCTAGAAGTTAAAACAAACACAGCCTGAATATACTTCGATTACTCGACAGATAACGTGGTATATGACTATATATAGATTCTCAATTCTACTCAATACATCGATCTAGTTCACAAGACACAGTTTGACACGTTTTATTTTAACTACTATTTATTTATTTTATATTATATTATTTCTGATTATTAGTTGATTATAAATCTAACAGTACGAAGTTTTTATTACAATAATTATAAATTTTAAGTTAAATCATTTGTTAAATATATAAATTATAAAATTTGAACCTTAATATGCATGTGCTTTTATAAATCGGATGGGAGTGTTTGTCTAGCTTCAAACACGTAGAAGGATATTTGAGGCAATTGATTTGCATGTTAATAAAATACAGAATAAATGGCCCTACATATCTACTCCTTTCGTCTTAAAATAACTGCACATCTCATTCTCAAGTAGTTATTTTTTTTCTAGTTTGAGAAGATACATATAAAAATATGCTAATATTTATGTCTAATAAATAATACTAGATTGTGTGAGTTTAGTTTGTCTCTCTTACTAGAAAACTGGATTTTTACACTCCCTCAACTCTTGAAATTGTTCGATTTACCTTCTTGAGCAGTTTTGTGGTTTTGACTTACATAGCGCCAGGTCAATCGTCCTACGTGGTGCCACATCAGTAACGAGGGAGGTAAATCGGACTTTCGCGCCAGGTCAATCGTCGCGGCGCCGATCATCGTGCCGGTCGTCGAGACGGCGGTCTTGCTGGTCGGAACGGGGGGCTCGCCCGACGTCTTTCTTTATCTGCTGGTCGGCCTCATCAGCATCTGCCCACTTCTTGGCCACGGCGAGCAGGTCCTGGACCGACTTGGGTCTTTTGCGGAGCAGCTTGGTTCTGAGGGCATCGTGATAACGGAGACCCTTAATGAAAGCGGAGATGGCCTCGTCATTGCTGATGTTGGGGATGGATATCCGCGTCTCCGAGAAGCGGCAGATGTAGTCACGCAGCGACTCATTTGGATAGTCTCTGACTTTTTCCAAATCGTATTTGTTACCGGGCTGCTGACATGTGGCCATGTAGTTCTCAATGAACGCCTTCCTGAGCTCAGCCCAGGTGTCGATGGTGCCTTCCGGCAGGCTGGGGAGCCATTGATTCGCAGATTGGTTGATGACCACAGGGAGATAATTGGCCATGACATCTTCGCTTCCGCCAGCTGCTCGGACCGCGATCTCGTAGAGGGTTACCCAGTGCTCGGAGTTATCTTTGCCATCGTAAGCTTTGAGGTCATGGAGCTTGAAGTTCCTCGGCCAAACGACGGCGCGGAGCCGGCTCGTAAATGGGCGCAGGCCCGGGATATTGCCGCCCGTGGGCGCCTGACCACGGGTAGGGTGCCCCATGGTCCTGGTCGTAGTCGTTCCTGCGCTGCATCTCAGATGCGTGTCGCGCTTGCCTGCTGTTCTCGATGCGATCCCTTAGGTTGACATTAGCGCTGAGGTGGTCGCGCAGGTCGTAACCTCTGTGCTGCTCCACCTCCTGGTCGGTACCTCGATGGTCGCCGCGACCACCGCCGCGATGTGGGCCCCGGCCTCCTCCTTTGATCGGGTCACGTCCCCCGCCACGATTGTTCGAGGGCTGATGACTCTGGTCATGCTGGGAACGAGGATGACGACTTCGAGTTGTGGATGCGGATGGAGCTCGTCCCCCGAGGCGATTTTCATTGACCTGAACCGTGGCAGCTTTGAGGTAAGCCTCAACGGCTTCGATTGCCGGAGAACGGGGCAACTTCGCGAGCTCGTTCATGGCCACAGCGATGTTGGCGCTCGGAGTCTTGTGGACTTGCTGGTCGCCACACATGTCGAACGCGTCGGCTAGGTTGCGCCCAAGGCGGCGCTGCTCTTTCGCATATATAGCGTTGTCGTGGTCCACCCTACGAGCCACGCGGTCGGCATTTCTCTCAAGCCAGTCAGCTCTTTCTTGTAGCGTCTCTCCCTCATGAGACGGTTCGTCGGCGCTGACGACGTTGAAGATGGCGCCACCAAAGCCCGGAGGAAACTTTGGGAACTCCTCTTCGATCAGGGTGAAGATGGTATGAGATAGACCCCGTGCTAGATCCGGTGCTCTCTTCGGGGATTGTCGAGAGGGAGTTCCCTCGGATTTCTTTGATCTCCACCATGTTAACAGTGGGAGCGGGTCGACCGGCCTCAGGCAAGTCTAACAGATATAGATCTGCAACACGGTCACGCTCAGCGTGATCCATAAACAGATGCTCCGTCTGGGCTTCACAGTTCTTCAGCCTCGGGCCGGTATCGGGACCTGGTCGGAGACGTACCGTTCGCCCTTCAGGGGTTGAAGTGATCATCAGATCTTGGCCCAGGCGCCTCTGGCGGCTAACCCGAGCAGGTCACTCGGTCTGGGGGTAGCGGATGGGATCGTGGCCATCCTCGATAGATTGATCTCTGATCGATTCTACCAAGGTCAAGGTTTTAGCCAGATCTGCGGTGACCCGATCGATGGAGTCGACAAGGTCGGAGTCGTCGAGCTACCTCCTTGGGTAGCGAGGAAGTAGACGACGTGTGGTCGACGAAGATGACCCCGGGAGAGGTCCCGAGATCGGCCCCGCCGTTGCTGGTGTAGATTCGTTCAGCGCAGGGGAAACCTGCACTGCCCTTGTAGCCTCGGTAGCGTCGCTGACGCCGGTGGTCCAAGTGATCGTCCCGATCGAGAACGTCAGGCCGGCCGCCAGGGCGATGGAAGCAGGGAAAACAACCATCTGGCTCGCCATGGAGTCCGCACGCACACCCCTACCTGGCGCGCCACTGTCGACGAAATATGGTCGGCGGTCTACCGAGGGGTATGCCCACGGTAGTAGATTAGTCGGTGGAGGTGCGCGAGACGATGAACTAGATGGTGACGCAAGACGAACACGAGGATTTATCCAGGTTCGGACCGCAAGGTCTGCGTAATACCCTACGTCCTGCGTCTTTGGTGGATTGTATTGCTGTATGGTGAGATGCTTTGAGGGGGGCCTTTGCCCGCCTTATATAGTCCGGGGGGCAAGATTACAGATCTAAGGAATCTAATCCTAGCCGATTACAACTGTCATATCCGCTGAGGATACGATATCTAGTCTAACCGACCAGTTTCCTTGACCATGAAGGCAATCTCCGATTCCTTGAGCAATACGCCTGAGCAGCTACGTTACCTGCGCGGCGTGTTCTGACAGATTGGACCACCTTACCAGGCGCGGCCCAAGTCCAGCTATGAGGGTATACGGGTACATACCCCCACAATTAGACTTTATAAAAATTGTAGAAATATTCTTCAAAAAATATCCCAATACTTTCCAGAATAAATATGCATTAATACTGAAAAAAATTCTAATTTAATACTAGAAAATCATCTAAAATATGAAATATTATCCCTAAAATCATGCTCCACCTTCTTGTCACTTGCTTAGAACTATTTAAATCTCATGTGGTCTCCTAAACTTTGAAATTGGACCACATATGAAACGGAGGATATAGATCAAGACAAATCCTTCCGGACCATAACGTGGATCACCATGCAGCAATACAATCCACCAAAGACGCAGGACGTAGGGTATTACGCAGACCTTGCGGTCCGAACCTGGATAAATCCTCGTGTTCGTCTTGCGTCACCATCTAGTTCATCGTCTCGCGCACCTCCACCGACTAATCTACTACCGTGGGCATACCCCTCGGTAGACCGCCGACCATATTTCGTCGACAGTGGCGCGCCAGGTAGGGGTGTGCGTGCGGACTCCATGGCGAGCCAGATGGTTGTTTTCCCTGCTTCCATCGCCCTGGCGGCCGGCCTGACGTTCTCGATCGGGACGATCACTTGGACCACCGGCGTCAGCGACGCTACCGAGGCTACAAGGGCAGTGCAGGTTTCCCCTGCGCTGAACGAATCTACACCAGCAACGGCGGGGCCGATCTCGGGACCTCTCCCGGGGTCATCTTCGTCGACCACACGTCGTCTACTTCCTCGCTACCCAAGGAGGTAGCTCGACGACTCCGACCTTGTCGACTCCATCGATCGGGTCACCGCAGATCTGGCTAAAACCTTGACCTTGGTAGAATCGATCAGAGATCAATCTATCGAGGATGGCCACGATCCCATCCGCTACCCCCAGACCGAGTGACCTGCTCGGGTTAGCCGCCAGAGGCGCCTGGGCCAAGATCTGATGATCACTTCAACCCCTGAAGGGCGAACGGTACGTCTCCGACCAGGTCCCGATACCGGCCCGAGGCTGAAGAACTGTGAAGCCCAGACGGAGCATCTGTTTATGGATCACGCTGAGCGTGACCGTGTTGCAGATCTATATCTGTTAGACTTGCCTGAGGCCGGTCGACCCGCTCCCACTGTTAACATGGTGGAGATCAAAGAAATCCGAGGGAACTCCCTCTCGACAATCCCCGAAGAGAGCACCGGATCTAGCACGGGGTCTATCTCATACCATCTTCACCCTGATCGAAGAGGAGTTCCCAAAGTTTCCTCCGGGCTTTGGTGGCGCCATCTTCAACGTCGTCAGCGCCGACGAACCGTCTCATGAGGGAGAGACGCTACAAGAAAGAGCTGACTGGCTTGAGAGAAATGCCGACCGCGTGGCTCGTAGGGTGGACCACGACAACGCTATATATGCGAAAGAGCAGCGCCGCCTTGGGCGCAACCTAGCCGACGCGTTCGACATGTGTGGCGACCAGCAAGTCCACAAGACTCCGAGCGCCAACATCGCTGTGGCCATGAACGAGCTCGCGAAGTTGCCCCGTTCTCCGGCAATCGAAGCCGTTGAGGCTTACCTCAAAGCTGCCACGGTTCAGGTCAATGAAAATCGCCTCGGGGGACGAGCTCCATCCGCATCCACAACTCGAAGTCGTCATCCTCGTTCCCAGCATGACCAGAGTCATCAGCCCTCGAACAATCGTGGCGGGGGACGTGACCCGATCAAAGGAGGAGGCCGGGGCCCACATCGCGGCGGTGGTCGCGGCGACCATCGAGGTACCGACCAGGAGGTGGAGCAGCACAGAGGTTACGACCTGCGCGACCACCTCAGCGCTAATGTCAACCTAAGGGATCGCATCGAGAACAGCAGGCAAGCGCGACACGCATCTGAGATGCAGCGCAGGAACGACTACGACCAGGACCATGGGGCACCCTACCCGTGGTCAGGCGCCCACGGGCGGCAATATCCCGGGCCTGCGCCCATTTACGAGCCGGCTCCGCGCCGTCGTTTGGCCGAGGAACTTCAAGCTCCATGACCTCAAAGCTTACGATGGCAAAGATAACTCCGAGCACTGGGTAACCCTCTACGAGATCGCGGTCCGAGCAGCTGGCGGAAGCGAAGATGTCATGGCCAATTATCTCCCTGTGGTCATCAACCAATCTGCGAATCAATGGCTCCCCAGCCTGCCGGAAGGCACCATCGACACCTGGGCTGAGCTCAGGAAGGCGTTCATTGAGAACTACATGGCCACATGTCAGCAGCCCGGTAACAAATACGATTTGGAAAAAGTCAGAGACTATCCAAATGAGTCGCTGCGTGACTACATCTGCCGCTTCTCGGAGACGCGGATATCCATCCCCAACATCAGCAATGACGAGGCCATCTCCGCTTTCATTAAGGGTCTCCGTTATCACGATGCCCTCAGAACCAAGCTGCTCCGCAAAAGACCCAAGTCGGTCCAGGACCTGCTCGCCGTGGCCAAGAAGTGGGCAGATGCTGATGAGGCCGACCAGCAGATAAAGAAAGACGTCGGGCGAGCCCCCCGTTCCGACCAGCAAGACCGCCGTCTCGACGACCGGCACGATGATCGGCGCCGCGACGATTGACCTGGCGCGAAAGTCCGATTTACCTCCCTCGTTACTGATGTGGCACCACGTAGGACGATTGACCTGGCGCTATGTAAGTCAAAACCACAAAACTGCTCAAGAAGGTAAATCGAACAATTTCAAGAGTTGAGGGAGTGTAAAAATCCAGTTTTCTAGTAAGAGAGACAAACTAAACTCACACAATCTAGTATTATTTATTAGACATAAATATTAGCATATTTTTATATGTATCTTCTCAAACTAGAAAAAAAATAACTACTTGAGAATGAGATGTGCAGTTATTTTAAGACGAAAGGAGTAGATATGTAGGGCCATTTATTCTGTATTTTATTAACATGCAAATCAATTGCCTCAAATATCCTTCTACGTGTTTGAAGCTAGACAAACACTCCCATCCGATTTATAAAAGCACATGCATATTAAGGTTCAAATTTTATAATTTATATATTTAACAAATGATTTAACTTAAAATTTATAATTATTGTAATAAAAACTTCGTACTGTTAGATTTATAATCAACTAATAATCAGAAATAATATAATATAAAATAAATAAATAGTAGTTAAAATAAAACGTGTCAAACTGTGTCTTGTGAACTAGATCGATGTATTGAGTAGAATTGAGAATCTATATATAGTCATATACCACGTTATCTGTCGAGTAATCGAAGTATATTCAGGCTGTGTTTGTTTTAACTTCTAGAAAGTGTTTCTGCTACAGCAAAAGCCGTTCAATTTCTGAAAAGTGCTTCTGCTATTGAAAGCCAACCAAGCGATAGAACCAAAAGCTGCTTTTTCAGAAGCACAACTTTTCTAAATAGGTGGAAATAAAGAGACATTTTATAGATATTTCAAGGGAGATAAAGAGAGAAGGTAAATTTTATAATTATTTTAACCAAATAGCTTATATTTTTTTCATAGCACATAACTAACAACAGTTTTTCATAGCTCACTGTTAAACCAATCATTTCCTCTATACCCGTTGAGCAAGTACTACTTTGTAAGCCCAAACTGAGCACGTTGCCATTGGCTCTGTGCTACAATGCGATGGGGATGGCAATGGGTACTTGAAACCCGACTACCCGACGGGTTTTACCCATTAAAGAACTGCGTATGAAAAGATTTCTTCTCCGCGGGTACGTTAAAGGATAAAAATCTCTATCCATCGGATAAAGCGGGTACAGATACGAGAACATCCTATCCATACCCGTGTACCCACGAGTAATTTATACCCGTCTTAGCAACACATGTCTTCATTAAAATACATATACATTCAATATATCTATGACTATTATACTATTAATTAGTGAAATTTTGTTGCTATGTTATAATGGTTGATCTCTATTCATAAATAATTGACGACATGATTTAATAATATAATATATTCATGTTTTTGTGTTTGTAGAAGGTATGCATTAAGATATGGGTTACCCATCAGGTATTTCACCCACACTTGGAGTAAATTCTTTTACCCGCGTGCGGGTACCGATTTTTTTTCATTTTAGCCCTCTTTTTTTGGTAAAAATTTCACGTTTACACCTCTGGACATCAAAAACTTGTCTTTGGACCCTGGGGGTCGGCGTCATGATCCATGGTGGCGAGGTAACACGTCTCAGCGCCATAGGTACCAGGCAGGGGACAACATGGCTGTTGCTGTGGCAGTGACGTGGCAGGTAGCTCGGCGCCACGGATCTTGGCGCCGAGGTAATAAGCTATAGCCGCGCCGTCGTCTTCCTCCGTCTCTCTCTCGCTCTCGCTAGCCCGCCGCCGCCACCGCCGCCTCCTCTGCGCCACCACCGGACGCCGCCCCCACCACCGCCTCCCCACCGGGGCCACCACCACCGCCGGACACCGCCTCCGCCATTGCTTCCCCGTGTCGGCCGTTCACTGGGGCCGGGGCCACCACCACCGCCGGGGACGGGGACGGGGCCAGGACCACCGCCGGACGTCGCCTCCACCACCGCTTCCCCCGGTCCGGCGTCCACCGAGGCAGGGGCCAGCACCACCGCCGGACGCCGCCTCCGCCACCGCCTCCTGGCGTCCAGCGTCCGCCGGTGCCAGCACCACCGCCGGGGCCGGGGCCATCACCACCGCCAGACGCCGCCACCACCAACACGCCGGGGCCAGGGCGGTCGTCCACCGCGCCGGCACCGGCAGGCCGCCAGACCGGCGTGCTGCGGTTGTCGGCCCCTCCTCCCCGCCGCACGTCGTCCCCACCTCCCTGTGTCCCCGCGTCCGCGTGCAGAACCAAGGAGCTTAGGTACTTTTTTTCATAGTTAGTTAGTAACTTAGTTACTAATTTAGTTGGATAGTTGTTGACGGTCACTAACGATGAAATTTGATCGTCAATAAGATCATAAAAAGGAGAAACTAGCAAACTTTAGTCACATATGCTTTTACTATTAACCAAGTTCCACATGTATTTGGAGTATATCACTTTGCAGGTCACAAACACAAATACATGGAATAAACCATCAAAAGGCGCTTTCCAACGTTGATTCGCGCAAAGAATGGAGAAGGCGCCAAGCTTCGCAACACCAACGGGGCAAAGCACCACATAGAAGCATTCCAAGCCCAACCAGGATCCACCTCGCGAAGGCGGTGGCCGTTTGGGCCCGTTGGTGGGCCGGCCGGCACAGGGGGCGGCCGCCCCCTGGCACCGCCATTTGCCTCGGTCTTTCTCTGGCGGTGGCATGGAAGCATGCAAAGTCGGTTTCCATGGTGCCTCACGCCAAGAATAGGGAGGAGCACCGCCTTTCTCCCTGCATAATTAGAGAGCCAAGCCCCTCAACTCAACACACACAACCACATCAAGCATTACCTCACTCTCTATTTCCTAGTTGTAGCTTTACTTTACTTAGTTGTTTTAGAGCAAGGCAAAGCTACCTTGGAGAGCTTGGCTCCTTGGAAGAAGACATCCTTGGGTATGAATAGAATTATGAGTTCTTCCAAAGTCTTGCTCTCAATATCTATTTATAGTCACACTTATGAACTAGAGTATAGTTTTGCTGTTATGATCTTGATATATGAACTAGTCTATAGTTTGTGTGTCATGGGAATAACATGCTTAACTTTGTGCTTAATGAATCATATAACATATGTAATCGGGATTAGAGCTAAGTTGAGGTGGCGGTTCATCGTGCCGCAAGGTGTGCCCATTTCCTTTACCTGTCGATCCGTAGGGTCGGGGACCGTGGGGGATTTGGGTAGTTGCTGCATACGCAAGCATGGTGCTTGGGTATGGAGGAACAGGTGATTGCATTGTCCCTTTCTGCGGAATGAGGGGTAGGCGGCAGGTGGTGACAGCTCTGTCCGTCCTTTGTATTCCCCCACGTTCGATTGGGGTGTAGGAGTCTAAATTGTCACTGAGGTTGCTGGCAGACCAGTACTCGAGTGGTCTCCCGACCTGCTTCATCCTTAGTCCTGATTCTAATTATGTAAAGTTGTATGATCATCAACTAATCATAATGTGACTATACTAGACCAATCCCTGCTCGCTTTAGGAATCTTGTTTCTTTATTTCTTTTCTTATTTATCCTTTGAGGAATGCCATGTGTGTGTCCACTATCTTGAATATCACCGTTCTTACCCCTGCATTGAACATGGATAATCTTACACCGCATTATTACCCAATCCATATCCATACTAGGATCTTAATCAAATGCCTTCCCATGGGAAAAATATAAATGAACGATACCCGAATACTCTCTGGGTGAAATGCTGCAATGATAGCTCCGTGCGCTTGCGGATTAATAATCTAAAATGGACAAGGAACTATCACGGTCATGATTAGTAGAATCTAACTACTAATGACCGAGGCTTTCTTGGCATCGTTGCTAAGGATGGACTCAACCCCATTCTTAATGACGGAGCTAAGAAATGCCAACAAGCATTTCTAATACCGTTGCCGAGGAAGAATTTTAATTCTATTCTTGGTAGTGACGCTAAGAAATGCCAACAAGCATTTCTGGCGCCGTTGCCGGGGAAGGCATAACTAGTTAAAAGATCTAGTATGATATGTTCATGGTAATATGCATGTAAGGGTAGCCATTGTTTATGCAGGCTAACCTTGCTTGTTTTCTCCTCTGTTGTGGGTGAAAACAGGATAGTGTATGACCGGTTTCGACCTGTCGAAGAACTACAATTCAAATCCAGAAGCACTTTTGAGGAAGAAGAGGACCTTTGTCCCTCCTTCCCCGTCCGCTTCACTGACAGTCAAAACAGTCACTCACCCACCATCCACCATTCCAATCATGGCCAAGACCCTCCGCGACTACTCCACTCTCGCCGTTGCCAACGTGCCCGTTGGGCCCGCTGTCAATGTTGGGAACGGAAACTTCGAACTGTGTACTGGTCTCATCACGATGGTGCAGGCAAACCAATTCCATGGTTTGCCTAGCGAGGACGCGAACGCACATCTCCAACACTTCCTCGAACTGTGCGACACAATCGTCATCAAGGACGTCGCACCGGAGAGTATCAGGCTTCGCTTGTTTCCTTTCTCCCTTTCAGGGAAGGCGAGAGTGGAGTAGTCGCGGAGGGTCTTGGCCATGATTGGAATGGTGGATGGTGGGTGAGTGACTGTTTTGACTGTCAGTGAAGCGGACGGGGAAGGAGGGACAAAGGTCCTCTTCTTCCTCAAAAGTGCTTCTGGATTTGAATTGTAGTTCTTCGACAGGTCGAAACCGGTCATACACTATCCTGTTTTCACCCACAACAGAGGAGAAAACAAGCAAGGTTAGCCTGCATAAACAATGGCTACCCTTACATGCATATTACCATGAACATATCATACTAGATCTTTTAACTAGTTATGCCTTCCCCGGCAACGGCGCCAGAAATGCTTGTTGGCATTTCTTAGCGTCACTACCAAGAATAGAATTAAAATTCTTCCTCGGCAACGGTATTAGAAATGCTTGTTGGCATTTCTTAGCTCCGTCATTAAGAATGGGGTTGAGTCCATCCTTAGCAACGATGCCAAGAAAGCCTCGGTCATTAGTAGTTAGATTCTACTAATCATGACCGTGATAGTTCCTTGTCCATTTTAGATTATTAATCCGCAAGCGCACGGAGCTATCATTGCAGCATTTCACCCAGAGAGTATTCGGGTATCGTTCATTTATATTTTTCCCATGGGAAGGCATTTGATTAAGATCCTAGTATGGATATGGATTGGGTAATAATGCGGTGTAAGATTATCCATGTTCAATGCAGGGGTAAGAACGGTGATATTCAAGATAGTGGACACACACATGGCATTCCTCAAAGGATAAATAAGAAAAGAAATAAAGAAACAAGATTCCTAAAGCGAGCAGGGATTGGTCTAGTATAGTCACATTATGATTAGTTGATGATCATACAACTTTACATAATTAGAATCAGGACTAAGGATGAAGCAGGTCGGGAGACCACTCGAGTACTGGTCTGCCAGCAACCTCAGTGACAATTTAGACTCCTACACCCCAATCGAACGTGGGGGAATACAAAGGACGGACAGAGCTGTCACCACCTGCCGCCTACCCCTCATTCCGCAGAAAGGGACAATGCAATCACCTGTTCCTCCATACCCAAGCACCATGCTTGCGTATGCAGCAACTACCCAAATCCCCCACGGTCCCCGACCCTACGGATCGACAGGTAAAGGAAATGGGCACACCTTGCGGCACGATGAACCGCCACCTCAACTTAGCTCTAATCCCGATTACATATGTTATATGATTCATTAAGCACAAAGTTAAGCATGTTATTCCCATGACACACAAACTATAGACTAGTTCATATATCAAGATCATAACAGCAAAACTATACTCTAGTTCATAAGTGTGACTATAAATAGATATTGAGAGCAAGACTTTGGAAGAACTCATAATTCTATTCATACCCAAGGATGTCTTCTTCCAAGGAGCCAAGCTCTCCAAGGTAGCTTTGCCTTGCTCTAAAACAACTAAGTAAAGTAAAGCTACAACTAGGAAATAGAGAGTGAGGTAATGCTTGATGTGGTTGTGTGTGTTGAGTTGAGGGGCTTGGCTCTCTAATTATGCAGGGAGAAAGGCGGTGCTCCTCCCTATTCTTGGCGTGAGGCACCATGGAAACCGACTTTGCATGCTTCCATGCCACCGCCAGAGAAAGACCGAGGCAAATGGCGGTGCCAGGGGGCGGCCGCCCCCTGTGCCGGCCGGCCCACCAACGGGCCCAAACGGCCACCGCCTTCGCGAGGTGGATCCTGGTTGGGCTTGGAATGCTTCTATGTGGTGCTTTGCCCCGTTGGTGTTGCGAAGCTTGGCGCCTTCTCCATTCTTTGCGCGAATCAACGTTGGAAAGCGCCTTTTGATGGTTTATTCCATGTATTTGTGTTTGTGACCTGCAAAGTGATATACTCCAAATACATGTGGAACTTGGTTAATAGTAAAAGCATATGTGACTAAAGTTTGCTAGTTTCTCCTTTTTATGATCTTATTGACGATCAAATTTCATCGTTAGTGACCGTCAACAACTATCCAACTAAATTAGTAACTAAGTTACTAACTAACTATGAAAAAAAGTACCTAAGCTCCTTGGTTCTGCACGCGGACGCGGGGACACAGGGAGGTGGGGACGACGTGCGGCGGGGAGGAGGGGCCGACAACCGCAGCACGCCGGTCTGGCGGCCTGCCGGTGCCGGCGCGGTGGACGACCGCCCTGGCCCCGGCGTGTTGGTGGTGGCGGCGTCTGGCGGTGGTGATGGCCCCGGCCCCGGCGGTGGTGCTGGCACCGGCGGACGCTGGACGCCAGGAGGCGGTGGCGGAGGCGGCGTCCGGCGGTGGTGCTGGCCCCTGCCTCGGTGGACGCCGGACCGGGGGAAGCGGTGGTGGAGGCGACGTCCGGCGGTGGTCCTGGCCCCGTCCCCGTCCCCGGCGGTGGTGGTGGCCCCGGCCCCAGTGAACGGCCGACACGGGGAAGCAATGGCGGAGGCGGTGTCCGGCGGTGGTGGTGGCCCCGGTGGGGAGGCGGTGGTGGGGGCGGCGTCCGGTGGTGGCGCAGAGGAGGCGGCGGTGGCGGCGGCGGGCTAGCGAGAGCGAGAGAGAGACGGAGGAAGACGACGGCGCGGCTATAGCTTATTACCTCGGCGCCAAGATCCGTGGCGCCGAGCTACCTGCCACGTCACTGCCACAGCAACAGCCATGTTGTCCCCTGCCTGGTACCTATGGCGCTGAGACGTGTTACCTCGCCACCATGGATCATGACGCCGACCCCCAGGGTCCAAAGACAAGTTTTTGATGTCCAGAGGTGTAAACGTGAAATTTTTACCAAAAAAAGAGGGCTAAAATGAAAAAAAATCGGTACCCGCACGCGGGTAAAAGAATTTACTCCAAGTGTGGGTGAAATACCTGATGGGTAACCCATATCTTAATGCATACCTTCTACAAACACAAAAACATGAATATATTATATTATTAAATCATGTCGTCAATTATTTATGAATAGAGATCAACCATTATAACATAGCAACAAAATTTCACTAATTAATAGTATAATAGTCATAGATATATTGAATGTATATGTATTTTAATGAAGACATGTGTTGCTAAGACGGGTATAAATTACTCGTGGGTACACGGGTATGGATAGGATGTTCTCGTATCTGTACCCGCTTTATCCGATGGATAGAGATTTTTATCCTTTAACGTACCCGCGGAGAAGAAATCTTTTCATACGCAGTTCTTTAATGGGTAAAACCCGTCGGGTAGTCGGGTTTCAAGTACCCATTGCCATCCCCATCGCATTGTAGCACAGAGCCAATGGCAACGTGCTCAGTTTGGGCTTACAAAGTAGTACTTGCTCAACGGGTATAGAGGAAATGATTGGTTTAACAGTGAGCTATGAAAAACTGTTGTTAGTTATGTGCTATGAAAAAAATATAAGCTATTTGGTTAAAATAATTATAAAATTTACCTTCTCTCTTTATCTCCCTTGAAATATCTATAAAATGTCTCTTTATTTCCACCTATTTAGAAAAGTTGTGCTTCTGAAAAAGCAGCTTTTGGTTCTATCGCTTGGTTGGCTTTCAATAGCAGAAGCACTTTTCAGAAATTGAACGGCTTTTGCTGTAGCAGAAACACTTTCTAGAAGTTAAAACAAACACAGCCTGAATATACTTCGATTACTCGACAGATAACGTGGTATATGACTATATATAGATTCTCAATTCTACTCAATACATCGATCTAGTTCACAAGACACAGTTTGACACGTTTTATTTTAACTACTATTTATTTATTTTATATTATATTATTTCTGATTATTAGTTGATTATAAATCTAACAGTACGAAGTTTTTATTACAATAATTATAAATTTTAAGTTAAATCATTTGTTAAATATATAAATTATAAAATTTGAACCTTAATATGCATGTGCTTTTATAAATCGGATGGGAGTGTTTGTCTAGCTTCAAACACGTAGAAGGTAAATTTTATAATTATTTTAACCAAATAGCTTATATTTTTTTCATAGCACATAACTAACAACAGTTTTTCATAGCTCACTGTTAAACCAATCATTTCCTCTATACCCGTTGAGCAAGTACTACTTTGTAAGCCCAAACTGAGCACGTTGCCATTGGCTCTGTGCTACAATGCGATGGGGATGGCAATGGGTACTTGAAACCCGACTACCCGACGGGTTTTACCCATTAAAGAACTGCGTATGAAAAGATTTCTTCTCCGCGGGTACGTTAAAGGATAAAAATCTCTATCCATCGGATAAAGCGGGTACAGATACGAGAACATCCTATCCATACCCGTGTACCCACGAGTAATTTATACCCGTCTTAGCAACACATGTCTTCATTAAAATACATATACATTCAATATATCTATGACTATTATACTATTAATTAGTGAAATTTTGTTGCTATGTTATAATGGTTGATCTCTATTCATAAATAATTGACGACATGATTTAATAATATAATATATTCATGTTTTTGTGTTTGTAGAAGGTATGCATTAAGATATGGGTTACCCATCAGGTATTTCACCCACACTTGGAGTAAATTCTTTTACCCGCGTGCGGGTACCGATTTTTTTTCATTTTAGCCCTCTTTTTTTGGTAAAAATTTCACGTTTACACCTCTGGACATCAAAAACTTGTCTTTGGACCCTGGGGGTCGGCGTCATGATCCATGGTGGCGAGGTAACACGTCTCAGCGCCATAGGTACCAGGCAGGGGACAACATGGCTGTTGCTGTGGCAGTGACGTGGCAGGTAGCTCGGCGCCACGGATCTTGGCGCCGAGGTAATAAGCTATAGCCGCGCCGTCGTCTTCCTCCGTCTCTCTCTCGCTCTCGCTAGCCCGCCGCCGCCACCGCCGCCTCCTCTGCGCCACCACCGGACGCCGCCCCCACCACCGCCTCCCCACCGGGGCCACCACCACCGCCGGACACCGCCTCCGCCATTGCTTCCCCGTGTCGGCCGTTCACTGGGGCCGGGGCCACCACCACCGCCGGGGACGGGGACGGGGCCAGGACCACCGCCGGACGTCGCCTCCACCACCGCTTCCCCCGGTCCGGCGTCCACCGAGGCAGGGGCCAGCACCACCGCCGGACGCCGCCTCCGCCACCGCCTCCTGGCGTCCAGCGTCCGCCGGTGCCAGCACCACCGCCGGGGCCGGGGCCATCACCACCGCCAGACGCCGCCACCACCAACACGCCGGGGCCAGGGCGGTCGTCCACCGCGCCGGCACCGGCAGGCCGCCAGACCGGCGTGCTGCGGTTGTCGGCCCCTCCTCCCCGCCGCACGTCGTCCCCACCTCCCTGTGTCCCCGCGTCCGCGTGCAGAACCAAGGAGCTTAGGTACTTTTTTTCATAGTTAGTTAGTAACTTAGTTACTAATTTAGTTGGATAGTTGTTGACGGTCACTAACGATGAAATTTGATCGTCAATAAGATCATAAAAAGGAGAAACTAGCAAACTTTAGTCACATATGCTTTTACTATTAACCAAGTTCCACATGTATTTGGAGTATATCACTTTGCAGGTCACAAACACAAATACATGGAATAAACCATCAAAAGGCGCTTTCCAACGTTGATTCGCGCAAAGAATGGAGAAGGCGCCAAGCTTCGCAACACCAACGGGGCAAAGCACCACATAGAAGCATTCCAAGCCCAACCAGGATCCACCTCGCGAAGGCGGTGGCCGTTTGGGCCCGTTGGTGGGCCGGCCGGCACAGGGGGCGGCCGCCCCCTGGCACCGCCATTTGCCTCGGTCTTTCTCTGGCGGTGGCATGGAAGCATGCAAAGTCGGTTTCCATGGTGCCTCACGCCAAGAATAGGGAGGAGCACCGCCTTTCTCCCTGCATAATTAGAGAGCCAAGCCCCTCAACTCAACACACACAACCACATCAAGCATTACCTCACTCTCTATTTCCTAGTTGTAGCTTTACTTTACTTAGTTGTTTTAGAGCAAGGCAAAGCTACCTTGGAGAGCTTGGCTCCTTGGAAGAAGACATCCTTGGGTATGAATAGAATTATGAGTTCTTCCAAAGTCTTGCTCTCAATATCTATTTATAGTCACACTTATGAACTAGAGTATAGTTTTGCTGTTATGATCTTGATATATGAACTAGTCTATAGTTTGTGTGTCATGGGAATAACATGCTTAACTTTGTGCTTAATGAATCATATAACATATGTAATCGGGATTAGAGCTAAGTTGAGGTGGCGGTTCATCGTGCCGCAAGGTGTGCCCATTTCCTTTACCTGTCGATCCGTAGGGTCGGGGACCGTGGGGGATTTGGGTAGTTGCTGCATACGCAAGCATGGTGCTTGGGTATGGAGGAACAGGTGATTGCATTGTCCCTTTCTGCGGAATGAGGGGTAGGCGGCAGGTGGTGACAGCTCTGTCCGTCCTTTGTATTCCCCCACGTTCGATTGGGGTGTAGGAGTCTAAATTGTCACTGAGGTTGCTGGCAGACCAGTACTCGAGTGGTCTCCCGACCTGCTTCATCCTTAGTCCTGATTCTAATTATGTAAAGTTGTATGATCATCAACTAATCATAATGTGACTATACTAGACCAATCCCTGCTCGCTTTAGGAATCTTGTTTCTTTATTTCTTTTCTTATTTATCCTTTGAGGAATGCCATGTGTGTGTCCACTATCTTGAATATCACCGTTCTTACCCCTGCATTGAACATGGATAATCTTACACCGCATTATTACCCAATCCATATCCATACTAGGATCTTAATCAAATGCCTTCCCATGGGAAAAATATAAATGAACGATACCCGAATACTCTCTGGGTGAAATGCTGCAATGATAGCTCCGTGCGCTTGCGGATTAATAATCTAAAATGGACAAGGAACTATCACGGTCATGATTAGTAGAATCTAACTACTAATGACCGAGGCTTTCTTGGCATCGTTGCTAAGGATGGACTCAACCCCATTCTTAATGACGGAGCTAAGAAATGCCAACAAGCATTTCTAATACCGTTGCCGAGGAAGAATTTTAATTCTATTCTTGGTAGTGACGCTAAGAAATGCCAACAAGCATTTCTGGCGCCGTTGCCGGGGAAGGCATAACTAGTTAAAAGATCTAGTATGATATGTTCATGGTAATATGCATGTAAGGGTAGCCATTGTTTATGCAGGCTAACCTTGCTTGTTTTCTCCTCTGTTGTGGGTGAAAACAGGATAGTGTATGACCGGTTTCGACCTGTCGAAGAACTACAATTCAAATCCAGAAGCACTTTTGAGGAAGAAGAGGACCTTTGTCCCTCCTTCCCCGTCCGCTTCACTGACAGTCAAAACAGTCACTCACCCACCATCCACCATTCCAATCATGGCCAAGACCCTCCGCGACTACTCCACTCTCGCCGTTGCCAACGTGCCCGTTGGGCCCGCTGTCAATGTTGGGAACGGAAACTTCGAACTGTGTACTGGTCTCATCACGATGGTGCAGGCAAACCAATTCCATGGTTTGCCTAGCGAGGACGCGAACGCACATCTCCAACACTTCCTCGAACTGTGCGACACAATCGTCATCAAGGACGTCGCACCGGAGAGTATCAGGCTTCGCTTGTTTCCTTTCTCCCTTTCAGGGAAGGCGAAACAGTGGTTCTATAAAGAAAAGGAAGCTATCGAATCATGGGACAAATGTTCCACGACGTTCTTCGCTAGATTCTTCCCCATGGGCAAAACCAATGCCCTGAGGGGACAAATCTCCAACTTCCAGCAGAGTGCCACGGAGTCCATTCCTGAGGCATGGGAAAGGCTTCGAGACTACATTCACACCTGCCCACATCATGGCATCGAAAATTGGTTAGTGCTCCAAAATTTTTATGATGGATTAACAATTATGTCAAAGGGGCACATCGACGCTGCTGCTAGAGGAGCTTTTCTCTCCCTCACCATTGATGGAGCTACGGCTCTCATCAATAAAATGGTAACGAATCAAAGCTGGGGGGAGGAAAGAAGATCCCAAAAAGGTATGCATACTGTAAAAGAAGTAGATATGCTTGCCGCGAAAATGGATCTTTTGATGAAAAGGTTGGAAGAACGGGCCCAAGAAAAAGAAGCAATGAAGGGCACCGTCCAGGCCATGATTGGAATGGTGGATGGTGGGTGAGTGACTGTTTTGACTGTCAGTGAAGCGGACGGGGAAGGAGGGACAAAGGTCCTCTTCTTCCTCAAAAGTGCTTCTGGATTTGAATTGTAGTTCTTCGACAGGTCGAAACCGGTCATACACTATCCTGTTTTCACCCACAACAGAGGAGAAAACAAGCAAGGTTAGCCTGCATAAACAATGGCTACCCTTACATGCATATTACCATGAACATATCATACTAGATCTTTTAACTAGTTATGCCTTCCCCGGCAACGGCGCCAGAAATGCTTGTTGGCATTTCTTAGCGTCACTACCAAGAATAGAATTAAAATTCTTCCTCGGCAACGGTATTAGAAATGCTTGTTGGCATTTCTTAGCTCCGTCATTAAGAATGGGGTTGAGTCCATCCTTAGCAACGATGCCAAGAAAGCCTCGGTCATTAGTAGTTAGATTCTACTAATCATGACCGTGATAGTTCCTTGTCCATTTTAGATTATTAATCCGCAAGCGCACGGAGCTATCATTGCAGCATTTCACCCAGAGAGTATTCGGGTATCGTTCATTTATATTTTTCCCATGGGAAGGCATTTGATTAAGATCCTAGTATGGATATGGATTGGGTAATAATGCGGTGTAAGATTATCCATGTTCAATGCAGGGGTAAGAACGGTGATATTCAAGATAGTGGACACACACATGGCATTCCTCAAAGGATAAATAAGAAAAGAAATAAAGAAACAAGATTCCTAAAGCGAGCAGGGATTGGTCTAGTATAGTCACATTATGATTAGTTGATGATCATACAACTTTACATAATTAGAATCAGGACTAAGGATGAAGCAGGTCGGGAGACCACTCGAGTACTGGTCTGCCAGCAACCTCAGTGACAATTTAGACTCCTACACCCCAATCGAACGTGGGGGAATACAAAGGACGGACAGAGCTGTCACCACCTGCCGCCTACCCCTCATTCCGCAGAAAGGGACAATGCAATCACCTGTTCCTCCATACCCAAGCACCATGCTTGCGTATGCAGCAACTACCCAAATCCCCACGGTCCCCGACCCTACGGATCGACAGGTAAAGGAAATGGGCACACCTTGCGGCACGATGAACCGCCACCTCAACTTAGCTCTAATCCCGATTACATATGTTATATGATTCATTAAGCACAAAGTTAAGCATGTTATTCCCATGACACACAAACTATAGACTAGTTCATATATCAAGATCATAACAGCAAAACTATACTCTAGTTCATAAGTGTGACTATAAATAGATATTGAGAGCAAGACTTTGGAAGAACTCATAATTCTATTCATACCCAAGGATGTCTTCTTCCAAGGAGCCAAGCTCTCCAAGGTAGCTTTGCCTTGCTCTAAAACAACTAAGTAAAGTAAAGCTACAACTAGGAAATAGAGAGTGAGGTAATGCTTGATGTGGTTGTGTGTGTTGAGTTGAGGGGCTTGGCTCTCTAATTATGCAGGGAGAAAGGCGGTGCTCCTCCCTATTCTTGGCGTGAGGCACCATGGAAACCGACTTTGCATGCTTCCATGCCACCGCCAGAGAAAGACCGAGGCAAATGGCGGTGCCAGGGGGCGGCCGCCCCCTGTGCCGGCCGGCCCACCAACGGGCCCAAACGGCCACCGCCTTCGCGAGGTGGATCCTGGTTGGGCTTGGAATGCTTCTATGTGGTGCTTTGCCCGTTGGTGTTGCGAAGCTTGGCGCCTTCTCCATTCTTTGCGCGAATCAACGTTGGAAAGCGCCTTTTGATGGTTTATTCCATGTATTTGTGTTTGTGACCTGCAAAGTGATATACTCCAAATACATGTGGAACTTGGTTAATAGTAAAAGCATATGTGACTAAAGTTTGCTAGTTTCTCCTTTTTATGATCTTATTGACGATCAAATTTCATCGTTAGTGACCGTCAACAACTATCCAACTAAATTAGTAACTAAGTTACTAACTAACTATGAAAAAAAGTACCTAAGCTCCTTGGTTCTGCACGCGGACGCGGGGACACAGGGAGGTGGGGACGACGTGCGGCGGGGAGGAGGGGCCGACAACCGCAGCACGCCGGTCTGGCGGCCTGCCGGTGCCGGCGCGGTGGACGACCGCCCTGGCCCCGGCGTGTTGGTGGTGGCGGCGTCTGGCGGTGGTGATGGCCCCGGCCCCGGCGGTGGTGCTGGCACCGGCGGACGCTGGACGCCAGGAGGCGGTGGCGGAGGCGGCGTCCGGCGGTGGTGCTGGCCCCTGCCTCGGTGGACGCCGGACCGGGGGAAGCGGTGGTGGAGGCGACGTCCGGCGGTGGTCCTGGCCCCGTCCCCGTCCCCGGCGGTGGTGGTGGCCCCGGCCCCAGTGAACGGCCGACACGGGGAAGCAATGGCGGAGGCGGTGTCCGGCGGTGGTGGTGGCCCCGGTGGGGAGGCGGTGGTGGGGGCGGCGTCCGGTGGTGGCGCAGAGGAGGCGGCGGTGGCGGCGGCGGGCTAGCGAGAGCGAGAGAGAGACGGAGGAAGACGACGGCGCGGCTATAGCTTATTACCTCGGCGCCAAGATCCGTGGCGCCGAGCTACCTGCCACGTCACTGCCACAGCAACAGCCATGTTGTCCCCTGCCTGGTACCTATGGCGCTGAGACGTGTTACCTCGCCACCATGGATCATGACGCCGACCCCCAGGGTCCAAAGACAAGTTTTTGATGTCCAGAGGTGTAAACGTGAAATTTTTACCAAAAAAAGAGGGCTAAAATGAAAAAAAATCGGTACCCGCACGCGGGTAAAAGAATTTACTCCAAGTGTGGGTGAAATACCTGATGGGTAACCCATATCTTAATGCATACCTTCTACAAACACAAAAACATGAATATATTATATTATTAAATCATGTCGTCAATTATTTATGAATAGAGATCAACCATTATAACATAGCAACAAAATTTCACTAATTAATAGTATAATAGTCATAGATATATTGAATGTATATGTATTTTAATGAAGACATGTGTTGCTAAGACGGGTATAAATTACTCGTGGGTACACGGGTATGGATAGGATGTTCTCGTATCTGTACCCGCTTTATCCGATGGATAGAGATTTTTATCCTTTAACGTACCCGCGGAGAAGAAATCTTTTCATACGCAGTTCTTTAATGGGTAAAACCCGTCGGGTAGTCGGGTTTCAAGTACCCATTGCCATCCCCATCGCATTGTAGCACAGAGCCAATGGCAACGTGCTCAGTTTGGGCTTACAAAGTAGTACTTGCTCAACGGGTATAGAGGAAATGATTGGTTTAACAGTGAGCTATGAAAAACTGTTGTTAGTTATGTGCTATGAAAAAAATATAAGCTATTTGGTTAAAATAATTATAAAATTTACCTTCTCTCTTTATCTCCCTTGAAATATCTATAAAATGTCTCTTTATTTCCACCTATTTAGAAAAGTTGTGCTTCTGAAAAAGCAGCTTTTGGTTCTATCGCTTGGTTGGCTTTCAATAGCAGAAGCACTTTTCAGAAATTGAACGGCTTTTGCTGTAGCAGAAACACTTTCTAGAAGTTAAAACAAACACAGCCTGAATATACTTCGATTACTCGACAGATAACGTGGTATATGACTATATATAGATTCTCAATTCTACTCAATACATCGATCTAGTTCACAAGACACAGTTTGACACGTTTTATTTTAACTACTATTTATTTATTTTATATTATATTATTTCTGATTATTAGTTGATTATAAATCTAACAGTACGAAGTTTTTATTACAATAATTATAAATTTTAAGTTAAATCATTTGTTAAATATATAAATTATAAAATTTGAACCTTAATATGCATGTGCTTTTATAAATCGGATGGGAGTGTTTGTCTAGCTTCAAACACGTAGAAGGATATTTGAGGCAATTGATTTGCATGTTAATAAAATACAGAATAAATGGCCCTACATATCTACTCCTTTCGTCTTAAAATAACTGCACATCTCATTCTCAAGTAGTTATTTTTTTTCTAGTTTGAGAAGATACATATAAAAATATGCTAATATTTATGTCTAATAAATAATACTAGATTGTGTGAGTTTAGTTTGTCTCTCTTACTAGAAAACTGGATTTTTACACTCCCTCAACTCTTGAAATTGTTCGATTTACCTTCTTGAGCAGTTTTGTGGTTTTGACTTACATAGCGCCAGGTCAATCGTCCTACGTGGTGCCACATCAGTAACGAGGGAGGTAAATCGGACTTTCGCGCCAGGTCAATCGTCGCGGCGCCGATCATCGTGCCGGTCGTCGAGACGGCGGTCTTGCTGGTCGGAACGGGGGGCTCGCCCGACGTCTTTCTTTATCTGCTGGTCGGCCTCATCAGCATCTGCCCACTTCTTGGCCACGGCGAGCAGGTCCTGGACCGACTTGGGTCTTTTGCGGAGCAGCTTGGTTCTGAGGGCATCGTGATAACGGAGACCCTTAATGAAAGCGGAGATGGCCTCGTCATTGCTGATGTTGGGGATGGATATCCGCGTCTCCGAGAAGCGGCAGATGTAGTCACGCAGCGACTCATTTGGATAGTCTCTGACTTTTTCCAAATCGTATTTGTTACCGGGCTGCTGACATGTGGCCATGTAGTTCTCAATGAACGCCTTCCTGAGCTCAGCCCAGGTGTCGATGGTGCCTTCCGGCAGGCTGGGGAGCCATTGATTCGCAGATTGGTTGATGACCACAGGGAGATAATTGGCCATGACATCTTCGCTTCCGCCAGCTGCTCGGACCGCGATCTCGTAGAGGGTTACCCAGTGCTCGGAGTTATCTTTGCCATCGTAAGCTTTGAGGTCATGGAGCTTGAAGTTCCTCGGCCAAACGACGGCGCGGAGCCGGCTCGTAAATGGGCGCAGGCCCGGGATATTGCCGCCCGTGGGCGCCTGACCACGGGTAGGGTGCCCCATGGTCCTGGTCGTAGTCGTTCCTGCGCTGCATCTCAGATGCGTGTCGCGCTTGCCTGCTGTTCTCGATGCGATCCCTTAGGTTGACATTAGCGCTGAGGTGGTCGCGCAGGTCGTAACCTCTGTGCTGCTCCACCTCCTGGTCGGTACCTCGATGGTCGCCGCGACCACCGCCGCGATGTGGGCCCCGGCCTCCTCCTTTGATCGGGTCACGTCCCCCGCCACGATTGTTCGAGGGCTGATGACTCTGGTCATGCTGGGAACGAGGATGACGACTTCGAGTTGTGGATGCGGATGGAGCTCGTCCCCCGAGGCGATTTTCATTGACCTGAACCGTGGCAGCTTTGAGGTAAGCCTCAACGGCTTCGATTGCCGGAGAACGGGGCAACTTCGCGAGCTCGTTCATGGCCACAGCGATGTTGGCGCTCGGAGTCTTGTGGACTTGCTGGTCGCCACACATGTCGAACGCGTCGGCTAGGTTGCGCCCAAGGCGGCGCTGCTCTTTCGCATATATAGCGTTGTCGTGGTCCACCCTACGAGCCACGCGGTCGGCATTTCTCTCAAGCCAGTCAGCTCTTTCTTGTAGCGTCTCTCCCTCATGAGACGGTTCGTCGGCGCTGACGACGTTGAAGATGGCGCCACCAAAGCCCGGAGGAAACTTTGGGAACTCCTCTTCGATCAGGGTGAAGATGGTATGAGATAGACCCCGTGCTAGATCCGGTGCTCTCTTCGGGGATTGTCGAGAGGGAGTTCCCTCGGATTTCTTTGATCTCCACCATGTTAACAGTGGGAGCGGGTCGACCGGCCTCAGGCAAGTCTAACAGATATAGATCTGCAACACGGTCACGCTCAGCGTGATCCATAAACAGATGCTCCGTCTGGGCTTCACAGTTCTTCAGCCTCGGGCCGGTATCGGGACCTGGTCGGAGACGTACCGTTCGCCCTTCAGGGGTTGAAGTGATCATCAGATCTTGGCCCAGGCGCCTCTGGCGGCTAACCCGAGCAGGTCACTCGGTCTGGGGGTAGCGGATGGGATCGTGGCCATCCTCGATAGATTGATCTCTGATCGATTCTACCAAGGTCAAGGTTTTAGCCAGATCTGCGGTGACCCGATCGATGGAGTCGACAAGGTCGGAGTCGTCGAGCTACCTCCTTGGGTAGCGAGGAAGTAGACGACGTGTGGTCGACGAAGATGACCCCGGGAGAGGTCCCGAGATCGGCCCCGCCGTTGCTGGTGTAGATTCGTTCAGCGCAGGGGAAACCTGCACTGCCCTTGTAGCCTCGGTAGCGTCGCTGACGCCGGTGGTCCAAGTGATCGTCCCGATCGAGAACGTCAGGCCGGCCGCCAGGGCGATGGAAGCAGGGAAAACAACCATCTGGCTCGCCATGGAGTCCGCACGCACACCCCTACCTGGCGCGCCACTGTCGACGAAATATGGTCGGCGGTCTACCGAGGGGTATGCCCACGGTAGTAGATTAGTCGGTGGAGGTGCGCGAGACGATGAACTAGATGGTGACGCAAGACGAACACGAGGATTTATCCAGGTTCGGACCGCAAGGTCTGCGTAATACCCTACGTCCTGCGTCTTTGGTGGATTGTATTGCTGTATGGTGAGATGCTTTGAGGGGGGCCTTTGCCCGCCTTATATAGTCCGGGGGGCAAGATTACAGATCTAAGGAATCTAATCCTAGCCGATTACAACTGTCATATCCGCTGAGGATACGATATCTAGTCTAACCGACCAGTTTCCTTGACCATGAAGGCAATCTCCGATTCCTTGAGCAATACGCCTGAGCAGCTACGTTACCTGCGCGGCGTGTTCTGACAGATTGGACCACCTTACCAGGCGCGGCCCAAGTCCAGCTATGAGGGTATACGGGTACATACCCCCACAATTAGACTTTATAAAAATTGTAGAAATATTCTTCAAAAAATATCCCAATACTTTCCAGAATAAATATGCATTAATACTGAAAAAAATTCTAATTTAATACTAGAAAATCATCTAAAATATGAAATATTATCCCTAAAATCATGCTCCACCTTCTTGTCACTTGCTTAGAACTATTTAAATCTCATGTGGTCTCCTAAACTTTGAAATTGGACCACATATGAAACGGAGGATATAGATCAAGACAAATCCTTCCGGACCATAACGTGGATCACCATGCAAACCACCGAGCAAATTAAAAAAACATTTTCTCGGCAGCGATGTCTTGCTTAACCATCAAGACATACACAAAATTCCAAATAAAAATAGATAATTCAAATTCTGATTGCACATTAACTCGTAGCAACACTTTCTTCTTCAGGGGACATGACGATGATGAAATGTGAAGGCTCATTGGGCCATCAGCAGCAGCCGACATGCGACTTCTTAGACTCCCAAACTGACTTTTTGACTTGGCCGACAAACATCCGAATGGATGCGAGCACTTCCGTGTACGTTGTCACCGTCGTAGGTTTGCGCATGCACCGCGAGCACATGATCGAGCAGGAAGGCAATTTAGACGGGCTTAGGATGATGAACTTCACGTGTTTCCTAAAATCATGCTCTAGATTATGGTGCCTAGCTTAGAAAATATAGAGCATGATTTTCGGAAAAATATAAAACTGGTTTCATATTCTTCCAAGTTAAAACAAATTTTCTAATATTAAATAATATTTTTAGTATTTTAAAACCCATATTTATTCTAGTTTAAATATTTAGATAATTTTTTAAAAAATTAATTCTACAAAATTTTTATGAGCATGATTTATGTTTTTCTAAGTAAAAACAAATTTAAATCAGATTTTAGTATTTTTAAATGCATATTTATTTAAAAAATATTTGGATAATCTTTCAAAAAAATATTTTTATATTCTTTTATACGGTCTAATTGACCTTCC
Source organism: Tripidium arundinaceum (assembly GCA_030439765.1). Lineage (NCBI taxonomy): Eukaryota > Viridiplantae > Streptophyta > Magnoliopsida > Poales > Poaceae > Tripidium > Tripidium arundinaceum. The sequence continues at coordinate 26,851 of JAHUYU010002883.1, forward strand.
GGAACTATCAGAAAAAAGTCCGATTTATCTATCTCGTTGCGTCACGTGGTGTCATGTAGGATGGTTGATATGGTGCCACTTTCAAAATCGTTTAGGAGGCAAATCAAAAGAGTTTAAGAGTCGAAGGAGTCTAAAAATTCAGATAGAACTCATGAGATAAGTCGAGGGCAGATGAACTTTTTCCATTTGTAGGACGTGGACGTGGACGTGGGCTCAGGCTGGGCCGCACGTTCATGGGCTACCGCCAGCTGAAGCCGAGCTCCATTCAGCGAGCCGACACACCGCCGCCGTGCGGCAGCCAACCGGCGGCGTTTGAGCGCCGCGCAGTTGCTTGTGTTCCCTACTTCCCTCCCGCGTGTCGTCTGCGCTTGCAATGCTAGCGACGGCGCCTCCGTACCCGCTCACTTGCTTCCATGCTCCACGGCGCGCGCAGGAGGACGGCGCCGCTCCCTGCCGCGCTCGCAGCCGCCTTCTTCGCTTCCAAGCCCCAGCCTCAGCCTCCGCCGCAGCTGCCAACGCCGCAGATCGTCGAAGCCGCCGTCGCTCGCTGCCCCTCAGACGGCCTCGCGCTCTCCTTCTTCCTTTGGTGTGCCCGCCGCCCCGGCTATTTCCACCCGCCCTCCTCCTTCGACCGCCTCCTCCCCGCCGCCTCCCGCCTCGCCTCCCGCCACGGCACTGCCAACGAGCTTATCCGCGAGCTCCAGGCCCTCGGCGTCCCCGTCAAGCCCCAGACTTTCCTGCTCCTGCTCAGGCTCTACTGGCGCGGGGGCCTCTACCCTATCGTGCTCGATCTGTTCGATCAAATGCGCCTCTGGGGATTCCAACCCAATGCCTTCGCCTGGAATGTCGTCCTCGACGTCCTGCTCAGGACAGGCCATCTCGACGCAGCGCGACACACGTTGCAGTACTACCCGGCACCCAATTACCTCACCTACGCCATTGTGCTCACTCATCTCTGCAGGGCTGGGGGCTGGTCAGGCGCCCGGAGTTGTTTTATTGAAATGCTACAGCTGGGGTTTCTCCCAAGTGCAGCTTGTCTCACTGCGGTTTTTGCCTGCTGCAGTAAGGCTGGAACTATGTCTGAGCTTCTGCAGCTGCTTTCTTTCGCGCATGTCTCGGGTTGCAAGCTCACCTCAGCCATGTGGACATGTTTGATCGCTCGTCTGTGCCGTGAGGGGCGACTAGAGGAGGCTTGTAATATGCTGGCAAAGATGGTGGATTCTGGTTCTTCTCCTTCAGTGGTCACCTACACTCCACTTATCAGAGGATTCTTGCGAACTGGTAGGCATGAAAAGGCCAATGAGCTTTTGGGGTCAATGATGTCCGCCAGCTGCAGCCCAGACATTGTTTTGTATAATGTTCTGATGGACAGCATGGCAAAGGAGAGAAGATACAATGAGGCCCTGGATATTTACATGCATATTCATGGCAGTCAGATAAAGCCAGATGCATACACTTTATCTACTTTAGCTCGGGTATTACAGTTTTCACAGAATATGGGCCTTCTTCACAGGTTGATTCTACGCTCCGATGTCTCTCTTGATCTTGTGGCCTGCAATTCTGTGTTGAGTGCTCTGTGCAAGTCAGGTTTTCCATCTGAAGCCATCCAGTTCTACATTGATAGAATTGATACGTGCACTAGCCCGGACAGCTACACTCATGTCGGGTTACTGGATAGTTTGTGCCAGTTAGGAAGGGTAAACCATGCAATCGATGTCTACCACAATATCATTGCGAGTGCTCCTGAATCGAATGCCTATGTTCATGCAGCAATCCTCTGTGGCCTTGTTAGACAGGGCCAGAGCGTTGCGGCCTTAAGGATTTTAAGAGAGGCTGTACGAAAAAATTATGCTATTGATTCTGTGTGCTACACTGTGGTTTTACATGGTCTTTTCTGTGTGCATCTGGTGGAAGAGGCTTTCAGGTTGTTTGACCAGATGAAAAATTCAGGATTAGCACCCAACACTTGTACATACAATGTGATGCTTCGTGGACTTTGTAGGACCAGGGATATGCATGCTGTCAAGCAGTTGTTAACAGAAATGGAATGTGCTGATGCTAAAATGGACAGTATATCGTTCAACACAGTAGCTGTGCTCCTAATTAAGTCACAGCGCATTGACTCAGCTGTTGCATTGATCAGACACATGCTAAATCTAGGCATGAAGCCTAGTACCAAAACTTGTTCGTTACTTTCTCAGTCCAGTGTCTATAAGTCTATTTTGGTGGATAATACCATTCCCACTGTTGAAAGCGATGGGTCAGACTCGTCTAGTGATCTCCTTGTATGCTCAGCTTCATAGGCCATATTATGTCAACTGAACAAACATGATCTCTCCAACTACAGTTGGTCATGCACAGCTGCATAAACTTAAAATGTGCAGTTCTAAGGGATGATGAGTCCTCATTGACTTTCTGCATTCAGTAGGTGCTATACTGGCCTAAAAAAAGGTGCTGCACCTCTTTTTTTGTGTTATCCAACAGTAGCTATCGTAATTCTTAAATAGTTTGCCTCGGAGATTTGAGTTTCTTAAGTGTTCTGCTGTTTTGACATCTGTCTCCTTTTTTTTTTCTTAAACTTAGTATCAAGTATTTAATTTAATGTTTATATACAGAATCTGCTTAACTTCAAGCAGCATATGCAGAACAAAACCTTAGGCATGGTGGTGTGGCACATGGTAAATATCCAACAATGACAATGAAAATACTTTACACCACACAAGGAATAGCTCTAGCCTCATATCTATAGAATCATAAGGTGGATTCATGCTATTGTCATAAATATAGCTGTTCTTGGAAACTAAAAACAGGAAGGAAAACATATGCACTAAGTAGTTGATTATGCTATCCATTCTTGTTCTGCTATGCTCCCTCCGTCCTGAAATACAAGTTATTGAAGGTTCAAAATTTGTCCCAAATTATAAAGTTTCTGGATTGCTCAACCTCATCCATGCATGCCGGCCTTTTAAACCACATCCATGCATGCCTTTTAAGCACCATTTTAAGTTTATGCAGCTGTGCATGACCAACTGTAGTTGGAGAGATCATGTTTGTTCAGTTGACATAATATGGCCTATGAAGCTGAGCATACAAGGAGATCACTAGACGAGTCTGACCCATCGCTTTCAACAGTGGGAATGGTATTATCCACCAAAATAGACTTATAGACACTGGACTGAGAAAGTAACGAACAAGTTTTGGTACTAGGCTTCATGCCTAGATTTAGCATGTGTCTGATCAATGCAACAGCTGAGTCAATGCGCTGTGACTTAATTAGGAGCACAGCTACTGTGTTGAACGATATACTGTCCATTTTAGCATCAGCACATTCCATTTCTGTTAACAACTGCTTGACAGCATGCATATCCCTGGTCCTACAAAGTCCACGAAGCATCACATTGTATGTACAAGTGTTGGGTGCTAATCCTGAATTTTTCATCTGGTCAAACAACCTGAAAGCCTCTTCCACCAGATGCACACAGAAAAGACCATGTAAAACCACAGTGTAGCACACAGAATCAATAGCATAATTTTTTCGTACAGCCTCTCTTAAAATCCTTAAGGCCGCAACGCTCTGGCCCTGTCTAACAAGGCCACAGAGGATTGCTGCATGAACATAGGCATTCGATTCAGGAGCACTCGCAATGATATTGTGGTAGACATCGATTGCATGGTTTACCCTTCCTAACTGGCACAAACTATCCAGTAACCCGACATGAGTGTAGCTGTCCGGGCTAGTGCACGTATCAATTCTATCAATGTAGAACTGGATGGCTTCAGATGGAAAACCTGACTTGCACAGAGCACTCAACACAGAATTGCAGGCCACAAGATCAAGAGAGACATCGGAGCGTAGAATCAACCTGTGAAGAAGGCCCATATTCTGTGAAAACTGTAATACCCGAGCTAAAGTAGATAAAGTGTATGCATCTGGCTTTATCTGACTGCCATGAATATGCATGTAAATATCCAGGGCCTCATTGTATCTTCTCTCCTTTGCCATGCTGTCCATCAGAACATTATACAAAACAATGTCTGGGCTGCAGCTGGCGGACATCATTGACCCCAAAAGCTCATTGGCCTTTTCATGCCTACCAGTTCGCAAGAATCCTCTGATAAGTGGAGTGTAGGTGACCACTGAAGGAGAAGAACCAGAATCCACCATCTTTGCCAGCATATTACAAGCCTCCTCTAGTCGCCCCTCACGGCACAGACGAGCGATCAAACATGTCCACATGGCTGAGGTGAGCTTGCAACCCGAGACATGCGCGAAAGAAAGCAGCTGCAGAAGCTCAGACATAGTTCCAGCCTTACTGCAGCAGGCAAAAACCGCAGTGAGACAAGCTGCACTTGGGAGAAACCCCAGCTGTAGCATTTCAATAAAACAACTCCGGGCGCCTGACCAGCCCCCAGCCCTGCAGAGATGAGTGAGCACAATGGCGTAGGTGAGGTAATTGGGTGCCGGGTAGTACTGCAACGTGTGTCGCGCTGCGTCGAGATGGCCTGTCCTGAGCAGGACGTCGAGGACGACATTCCAGGCGAAGGCATTGGGTTGGAATCCCCAGAGGCGCATTTGATCGAACAGATCGAGCACGATAGGGTAGAGGCCCCCGCGCCAGTAGAGCCTGAGCAGGAGCAGGAAAGTCTGGGGCTTGACGGGGACGCCGAGGGCCTGGAGCTCGCGGATAAGCTCGTTGGCAGTGCCGTGGCGGGAGGCGAGGCGGGAGGCGGCGGGGAGGAGGCGGTCGAAGGAGGAGGGCGGGTGGAAATAGCCGGGGCGGCGGGCACACCAAAGGAAGAAGGAGAGCGCGAGGCCGTCTGAGGGGCAGCGAGCGACGGCGGCTTCGACGATCTGCGGCGTTGGCAGCTGCGGCGGAGGCTGAGGCTGGGGCTTGGAAGCGAAGAAGGCGGCTGCGAGCGCGGCAGGGAGCGGCGCCGTCCTCCTGCGCGCGCCGTGGAGCATGGAAGCAAGTGAGCGGGTACGGAGGCGCCGTCGCTAGCATTGCAAGCGCAGACGACACGCGGGAGGGAAGTAGGGAACACAAGCAACTGCGCGGCGCTCAAACGCCGCCGGTTGGCTGCCGCACGGCGGCGGTGTGTCGGCTCGCTGAATGGAGCTCGGCTTCAGCTGGCGGTAGCCCATGAACGTGCGGCCCAGCCTGAGCCCACGTCCACGTCCACGTCCTACAAATGGAAAAAGTTCATCTGCCCTCGACTTATCTCATGAGTTCTATCTGAATTTTTAGACTCCTTCGACTCTTAAACTCTTTTGATTTGCCTCCTAAACGATTTTGAAAGTGGCACCATATCAACCATCCTACATGACACCACGTGACGCAACGAGATAGATAAATCGGACTTTTTTCTGATAGTTCCGGAAGGTCAATTAGACCGTATAAAAGAATATAAAAATATTTTTTTGAAAGATTATCCAAATATTTTTTAAATAAATATGCATTTAAAAATACTAAAATCTGATTTAAATTTGTTTTTACTTAGAAAAACATAAATCATGCTCATAAAAATTTTGTAGAATTAATTTTTTAAAAAATTATCTAAATATTTAAACTAGAATAAATATGGGTTTTAAAATACTAAAAATATTATTTAATATTAGAAAATTTGTTTTAACTTGGAAGAATATGAAACCAGTTTTATATTTTTCCGAAAATCATGCTCTATATTTTCTAAGCTAGGCACCATAATCTAGAGCATGATTTTAGGAAACACGTGAAGTTCATCATCCTAAGCCCGTCTAAATTGCCTTCCTGCTCGATCATGTGCTCGCGGTGCATGCGCAAACCTACGACGGTGACAACGTACACGGAAGTGCTCGCATCCATTCGGATGTTTGTCGGCCAAGTCAAAAAGTCAGTTTGGGAGTCTAAGAAGTCGCATGTCGGCTGCTGCTGATGGCCCAATGAGCCTTCACATTTCATCATCGTCATGTCCCCTGAAGAAGAAAGTGTTGCTACGAGTTAATGTGCAATCAGAATTTGAATTATCTATTTTTATTTGGAATTTTGTGTATGTCTTGATGGTTAAGCAAGACATCGCTGCCGAGAAAATGTTTTTTTAATTTGCTCGGTGGTTTGCATGGTGATCCACGTTATGGTCCGGAAGGATTTGTCTTGATCTATATCCTCCGTTTCATATGTGGTCCAATTTCAAAGTTTAGGAGACCACATGAGATTTAAATAGTTCTAAGCAAGTGACAAGAAGGTGGAGCATGATTTTAGGGATAATATTTCATATTTTAGATGATTTTCTAGTATTAAATTAGAATTTTTTTCAGTATTAATGCATATTTATTCTGGAAAGTATTGGGATATTTTTTGAAGAATATTTCTACAATTTTTATAAAGTCTAATTGTGGGGGTATGTACCCGTATACCCTCATAGCTGGACTTGGGCCGCGCCTGGTAAGGTGGTCCAATCTGTCAGAACACGCCGCGCAGGTAACGTAGCTGCTCAGGCGTATTGCTCAAGGAATCGGAGATTGCCTTCATGGTCAAGGAAACTGGTCGGTTAGACTAGATATCGTATCCTCAGCGGATATGACAGTTGTAATCGGCTAGGATTAGATTCCTTAGATCTGTAATCTTGCCCCCCGGACTATATAAGGCGGGCAAAGGCCCCCCTCAAAGCATCTCACCATACAGC
>JAHUYU010000132.1:0-34259 GCA_030439765.1 Tripidium arundinaceum
GTGAGGAGAGAGCCTTGAGAGCTAGAGAGGTGTTTTCTGAAGTTTGAGGCAAGAGAATGAGTGGGTTAATGGTTAGAATTGAGGTGGGTGATATTTATACCTCCATTCAGATTTGTGTCGAAAGTTCCGACGCAGGTCGCTGGAACTTTCGGCACCAGGTAAAAACACTGTTCACAAAGGTCAGAGTGACCAGCTGCGAAATGGGGTTGCTGGAACTTCAGACAGCTAGAACTTCGAGGAAACTTTTGGCCCAACTTCTGGCAGTTTAGAAAGGCTGAGACGAGTTCAGGAAGTGCTGGAACTTCTGGCGCTTGCTAGGACTTTCGACATCCGGAACTTTCGGGAGCCGTCGGAACTTCTGACAACTAGACCACAGGAAATCGGCTCTAAGTGTTTGCGTAGTGCTAGAGTGTCTCTCAATTGATTTTAATTAGACACTTGAGCACTCTATCTTCCTCAGACCACTTAGAATTGCATCCCTCTTTATAGTGCGGCATCGCCTAAACTCAAGATCAAACTAAAGAAGATTTGAACTCCTTTGAGTCCAGCACCGGATCTTTTTGTAATTTGGGGTTCCACCTTGTCATGTATTATCCTCATTCTTATTTAACCTGCTCGTCATCTTGATAAATCTCATTAGTGCTCTAATCGTGTGGTCATTATCATCAAAACCCACAATTAGGGTTTATTGCACTTACAATCTCCCCCTTTTTGGTGATTGATGACAACACAATTAGAGCATATAAAAAATATTGAAATATAACTGAGATTTTTGAACCATGGGTGTAGAGACTCCCCCTTAGTATGTGAACGGAGAATTGAATTCTCAAATTGGCGTAAGAGGCCAAAATTCACATATAGAGTTAAGTGATGGAGCTCCCCTTACATCCATGCTTTTGTGGGGTGCTGCACAGTGTCACAAGAATATACGTGATGCGTATGACAGGTATGCAAGACAGGAAAAGCTGACAAGCTAGTTAAGCACACAAAGTAGTACATGTCCTAAAGGTAGTGCAAACGACCATGGCGACAAAAAATTGTAATTAAATTGTACCCCCTTCTCATTCTCCCCCTTTGGCAACAAGCGCCAAAAAGCGAGAAAAGAAGAAAGAGGGATACAACACTCATCTCAATGGCCCTATACAAGAACTTGTCTATGTTGAGCAACCACCGGGCTTTGAAGATCCCAAGTTCTCCGACAATGTCTACAAATTCCAAAAGGCACTCTATGGGTTTAAGCAAGCACCAAGAGCATGGTATGAATGCCTTAAGGAATTCTTGCTCAAACAAGGCTTTGAAATAGGCAAAGCCGATCATACCCTTTTCACTCACAAAGTTAATGGAGATATTTTTGTGTGCCAAATATATGTCAATGACATAATATTTGGTAGTACTAATCATTCTTTTTGTGAGGAATTTAGTAGGATCTTCCTTGGATTAAAGTTCTTCCTTGGATTTCAAATCAAGCAATTGAAGGAAGGGACTTTTATTAGCCAAACGAAGTACACCTATGATATGCTAAAGAAATTTTACATGGTAAATGCAAAGCCTATCAAGACTCCCATGCTAACCAATGGACATCTTGATCTCAATGAGGAAGGGAAAGGCGTTGACCAAAAGGTATATCGCTCTATGATCGGCTCCCTACTCTATTTATGCGCATCTAGGCCCGATATTATGCTTAGTGTGTGCATGTGTGCTAGATTTCAAGCTAACCCGAAAGAGTGCCATTTGATGGCCGTTAAGAGAATCTTGAGATATTTAGTACACACTCCTAACCTTGGCTTGTGGTATCCCAAGGGTTCCAAGTTTGATCTACTTGGGTATTCGGATTCCGATTACGCTGGTTGTAAGGTAGATCGAAAAAGCACTTCGGGGACATGTCAATTCCTTGGACGGTCCCCAGTGTCTTGGAGTTCTAAAAGGCAAAATTGTGTAGCCCTTTCACCATTGAGGCCGAGTATGTTGCGGCCGGTGCATGTTGTGCTCAACTACTTTGGATGAAGCAAACCCTTCAAGATTTCAGATGTCACTTTACCAAAATCCCACTCTTGTGTGACAATGAAAGAGCAATAAAGCTTGCAAACAATCCCGTAAGCCACTTAAGAACCAAACATATAGACATCCGACATCATTTCTTGAGACACCATGAAACCAAAGGAGATATCGAAATTCGCCATGTGAGCACCGAAAACAACTAGCCGATATCTTCACTAAGCCTATCGACGAGTCAAGGTTTTGTGCTTTGCATAGTGAACTAAATATACTTGACTCTTGTAACGTGGTGTGAAATGTTGCGCACCTTTGATTGATCAACTAGCTTCTAAGCAAAAGGTTTGCAAAAGTTTAATATTGTGCTTCAAATTTTTTTTAAAAGAGAGCTTGCATTTTATGGTCATTGCTTGTTTTGTTTATCCGTTACTGACCATAATATGTCAAAAGTTTTTTTTATAGAGACTTCCGTTGGGACGAGATTGAGATGAGTGTTGTATCCCTCTTTCTTCTTTTCTCGCTTTTTGGCGCTTGTTGTCCAAAGGGGGAGAATGAGAAGGGGGTACAATTTAATTACAATTTTTTGTCGCCATGGTCGTTTGCACTACCTTTAGGACATGTACTACTTTGTGTGCTTAACTAGCTTGTCAGCTTTTCCTGTCTTGCATACCTGTCATACGCATCACGTATATTCTTGTGACACTGTGCAGCACCCCACAAAAGCATGGATGTAAGGGAGCTCCATCACTTAACTCTATATGTGAATTTTGGCCTCTTACGCCAATTTGAGAATTCAATTCTCCGTTCACATACTAAGGGGGAGTCTCTACACCCATGGTTCAAAAATCTCAGTTATATTTCAATATTTTTTATATGCTCTAATTGTGTTGTCATCAATCACCAAAAAGGGGGAGATTGTAAGTGCAATAAACCCTAATTGTGGGTTTTGATGATAATGACCACACGATTAGAGCACTAATGAGATTTATCAAGATGACGAGCAGGTTAAATAAGAATGAGGATAATACATGACAAGGTGGAACCCCAAATTACAAAAAGATCCGGTGCTGGACTCAAAGGAGTTCAAATCTTCTTTAGTTTGATCTTGAGTTTAGGCGATGCCGCACTATAAAGAGGGATGCAATTCTAAGTGGTCTGAGGAAGATAGAGTGCTCAAGTGTCTAATTAAAATCAATTGAGAGACACTCTAGCACTACGCAAACACTTAGAGCCGATTTCCTGTGGTCTAGTTGTCAGAAGTTCCGACGGCTCCCGAAAGTTCCGGATGTCGAAAGTCCTAGCAAGCGCCAGAAGTTCCAGCACTTCCTGAACTCGTCTCAGCCTTTCTAAACTGCCAGAAGTTGGGCCAAAAGTTTCCTCGAAGTTCTAGCTGTCTGAAGTTCCAGCAACCCCATTTCGCAGCTGGTCACTCTGACCTTTGTGAACAGTGTTTTTACCTGGTGCCGAAAGTTCCAGCGACCTGCGTCGGAACTTTCGACACAAATCTGAATGGAGGTATAAATATCACCCACCTCAATTCTAACCATTAACCCACTCATTCCTCTTGCCTCAAACTTCAGAAAAACACCTCTCTAGCTCTCAAGGCTCTCTCCTCTCCACCTCTTTGCTCCTAGCTTCAAATCTTGCAAGAGTTTGAGTTGAGAGAAGGGATTTGGTGAGAGAAACATCTATTCAAAGCTTGAGCACTTGATTTCTTCGTCAAGCCAGTTGGATTTGCATTTGTTACTCTTGGGGCTTTGCCCCTAGCCGGCTAGGCATTGCCCAAGAGCTCCTGATCTGTGGGAGAACCTTGGGATGTTTGTATCACCCTCGATTTTCTAGTGAAGAACTCGAGTTTACATTTGTGGTTGCTTGAGAGAGGCAAGGAGGTGAAAGAGACTCTGACCTTAGTGGTCACCTCAACAACGGGGACGTAGGCAAGCCTTAGTGGCGAGCTGAACCTCGGGATAAATCCTTGTGTCCCGCGTGCTTGTTGTTGTTGTGATTACTTGAGATTACTTGTTCTTCATTGTCTCTCTCTCCCTGCATTTCAGATCGGTGGTAGCTCACGAGGGTGACTCTATAGCCTCATTGAATCCTCTGTAGTCCACCTCCCGTTTGTAGGCCAAGTAGGACCTGGTTGCTAAGGAGAGCATCCTCTGTTGGTGTCTTTCCTTAGGTAATGTCCATAGTAGAACAGTAGAAGACATAGCGTACCTATATTAGAACTAGAAGACCTTGGCGATCCCCTCTACACTCTCAACCTTCTTAAGTCTTGTTGCTGCTCTGGGTTAAGTTAGACCATAGTTAACCTCACATGTTTCCCTGTGGATACGATATTTAAAACCTCCGGGTGAAAGCTACAATGGTATTCATGCGCTTGCGGATCTTTTCTGTGTGCGTTAAAAATACCAACAGCGGCGTGTAGGAGCTCGGTGATGGCCAGATCTCAAAGGGGGAGCGACGGGAGAGGCAACGATGGTGTGGAGTTAGGACGGGCGAACGACACCGCCTTGAAAGGATCCCTGCTAAGCCTAGAGGGGGAAGGGGGTGAATAGGTGTATCTGAAAACTTAACAAAAACTAAAACAGCGGATCAGGACACTGTCAGAAGTTTTGGCATCTAACTTCTGGCCCAACTTTCAGCACCCAAAAGTCCTGGCATTTGCCGGGACTTCTGACACCCGAAAGTTCTGACTCAACCTGCCGAAAGTTCCCACGCCTACAGAGAGCTACGAAAACAAAATCAAATCAACTTCAAAATAGATCTGCGAATTACCCCACTTCCTAAGATGTAGATGAAGGTGATGCAGTACTTCCTTGCCCTTGGAACACCTCCAAAACGTAGATCAGGACCAATACCTAAGAAATAGCTTGAGGGAGAGAGAGACAATGAAGAACAAGTAATCTCAAGTAATCACAACAACAACAAGCACGCGGGACACAAGGATTTATCCCGAGGTTCAGCTCGCCACTAAGGCTTGCCTACGTCCCCGTTGTTGAGGTGACCACTAAGGTCAGAGTCTCTTTCACCTCCTTGCCTCTCTCAAGCAACCACAAATGTAAACTCGAGTTCTTCACTAGAAAATCGAGGGTGATACAAACATCCCAAGGTTCTCCCACAGATCAGGAGCTCTTGGGCAATGCCTAGCCGGCTAGGGGCAAAGCCCCAAGAGTAACAAATGCAAATCCAACTGGCTTGACGAAGAAATCAAGTGCTCAAGCTTTGAATAGATGTTTCTCTCACCAAATCCCTTCTCTCAACTCAAACTCTTGCAAGATTTGAAGCTAGGAGCAAAGAGGTGGAGAGGAGAGAGCCTTGAGAGCTAGAGAGGTGTTTTTCTGAAGTTTGAGGCAAGAGGAATGAGTGGGTTAATGGTTAGAATTGAGGTGGGTGATATTTATACCTCCATTCAGATTTGTGTCGAAAGTTCCGACGCAGGTCGCTGGAACTTTCGGCACCAGGTAAAAACACTGTTCACAAAGGTCAGAGTGACCAGCTGCGAAATGGGGTTGCTGGAACTTCAGACAGCTAGAACTTCGAGGAAACTTTTGGCCCAACTTCTGGCAGTTTAGAAAGGCTGAGACGAGTTCAGGAAGTGCTGGAACTTCTGGCGCTTGCTAGGACTTTCGACATCCGGAACTTTCGGGAGCCGTCGGAACTTCTGACAACTAGACCACAGGAAATCGGCTCTAAGTGTTTGCGTAGTGCTAGAGTGTCTCTCAATTGATTTTAATTAGACACTTGAGCACTCTATCTTCCTCAGACCACTTAGAATTGCATCCCTCTTTATAGTGCGGCATCGCCTAAACTCAAGATCAAACTAAAGAAGATTTGAACTCCTTTGAGTCCAGCACCGGATCTTTTTGTAATTTGGGGTTCCACCTTGTCATGTATTATCCTCATTCTTATTTAACCTGCTCGTCATCTTGATAAATCTCATTAGTGCTCTAATCGTGTGGTCATTATCATCAAAACCCACAATTAGGGTTTATTGCACTTACAATCTCCCCCTTTTTGGTGATTGATGACAACACAATTAGAGCATATAAAAAATATTGAAATATAACTGAGATTTTTGAACCATGGGTGTAGAGACTCCCCCTTAGTATGTGAACGGAGAATTGAATTCTCAAATTGGCGTAAGAGGCCAAAATTCACATATAGAGTTAAGTGATGGAGCTCCCCTTACATCCATGCTTTTGTGGGGTGCTGCACAGTGTCACAAGAATATACGTGATGCGTATGACAGGTATGCAAGACAGGAAAAGCTGACAAGCTAGTTAAGCACACAAAGTAGTACATGTCCTAAAGGTAGTGCAAACGACCATGGCGACAAAAAATTGTAATTAAATTGTACCCCCTTCTCATTCTCCCCCTTTGGCAACAAGCGCCAAAAAGCGAGAAAAGAAGAAAGAGGGATACAACACTCATCTCAATCTCGTCCCAACGGAAGTCTCTATAAAAAAAACTTTTGACATATTATGGTCAGTAACGGATAAACAAAACAAGCAATGACCATAAAATGCAAGCTCTCTTTTAAAAAAATTTGAAGCACAATATTAAACTTTTGCAAACCTTTTGCTTAGAAGCTAGTTGATCAATCAAAGGTGCGCAACATTTCACACCACGTTACAAGAGTCAAGTATATTTAGTTCACTATGCAAAGCACAAAACCTTGACTCGTCGATAGGCTTAGCAGGGATCCTTTCAAGGCGGTGTCGTTCGCCCGTCCTAACTCCACACCATCGTTGCCTCTCCCGTCGCTCCCCCTTTGAGATCTGGCCATCACCGAGCTCCTACACGCCGCTGTTGGTATTTTTAACGCACACAGAAAAGATCCGCAAGCGCATGAATACCATTGTAGCTTTCACCCGGAGGTTTTAAATATCGTATCCACAGGGAAACATGTGAGGTTAACTATGGTCTAACTTAACCCAGAGCAGCAACAAGACTTAAGAAGGTTGAGAGTGTAGAGGGGATCGCCAAGGTCTTCTAGTTCTAATATAGGTACGCTATGTCTTCTACTGTTCTACTATGGACATTACCTAAGGAAAGACACCAACAGAGGATGCTCTCCTTAGCAACCAGGTCCTACTTGGCCTACAAACGGGAGGTGGACTACAGAGGATTCAATGAGGCTATAGAGTCACCCTCGTGAGCTACCACCGATCTGAAATGCAGGGAGAGAGAGACAATGAAGAACAAGTAATCTCAAGTAATCACAACAACAACAAGCACGCGGGACACAAGGATTTATCCCGAGGTTCAGCTCGCCACTAAGGCTTGCCTACGTCCCCGTTGTTGAGGTGACCACTAAGGTCAGAGTCTCTTTCACCTCCTTGCCTCTCTCAAGCAACCACAAATGTAAACTCGAGTTCTTCACTAGAAAATCGAGGGTGATACAAACATCCCAAGGTTCTCCCACAGATCAGGAGCTCTTGGGCAATGCCTAGCCGGCTAGGGGCAAAGCCCCAAGAGTAACAAATGCAAATCCAACTGGCTTGACGAAGAAATCAAGTGCTCAAGCTTTGAATAGATGTTTCTCTCACCAAATCCCTTCTCTCAACTCAAACTCTTGCAAGATTTGAAGCTAGGAGCAAAGAGGTGGAGAGGAGAGAGCCTTGAGAGCTAGAGAGGTGTTTTTCTGAAGTTTGAGGCAAGAGGAATGAGTGGGTTAATGGTTAGAATTGAGGTGGGTGATATTTATACCTCCATTCAGATTTGTGTCGAAAGTTCCGACGCAGGTCGCTGGAACTTTCGGCACCAGGTAAAAACACTGTTCACAAAGGTCAGAGTGACCAGCTGCGAAATGGGGTTGCTGGAACTTCAGACAGCTAGAACTTCGAGGAAACTTTTGGCCCAACTTCTGGCAGTTTAGAAAGGCTGAGACGAGTTCAGGAAGTGCTGGAACTTCTGGCGCTTGCTAGGACTTTCGACATCCGGAACTTTCGGGAGCCGTCGGAACTTCTGACAACTAGACCACAGGAAATCGGCTCTAAGTGTTTGCGTAGTGCTAGAGTGTCTCTCAATTGATTTTAATTAGACACTTGAGCACTCTATCTTCCTCAGACCACTTAGAATTGCATCCCTCTTTATAGTGCGGCATCGCCTAAACTCAAGATCAAACTAAAGAAGATTTGAACTCCTTTGAGTCCAGCACCGGATCTTTTTGTAATTTGGGGTTCCACCTTGTCATGTATTATCCTCATTCTTATTTAACCTGCTCGTCATCTTGATAAATCTCATTAGTGCTCTAATCGTGTGGTCATTATCATCAAAACCCACAATTAGGGTTTATTGCACTTACAATCTCCCCCTTTTTGGTGATTGATGACAACACAATTAGAGCATATAAAAAATATTGAAATATAACTGAGATTTTTGAACCATGGGTGTAGAGACTCCCCCTTAGTATGTGAACGGAGAATTGAATTCTCAAATTGGCGTAAGAGGCCAAAATTCACATATAGAGTTAAGTGATGGAGCTCCCCTTACATCCATGCTTTTGTGGGGTGCTGCACAGTGTCACAAGAATATACGTGATGCGTATGACAGGTATGCAAGACAGGAAAAGCTGACAAGCTAGTTAAGCACACAAAGTAGTACATGTCCTAAAGGTAGTGCAAACGACCATGGCGACAAAAAATTGTAATTAAATTGTACCCCCTTCTCATTCTCCCCCTTTGGCAACAAGCGCCAAAAAGCGAGAAAAGAAGAAAGAGGGATACAACACTCATCTCAATCTCGTCCCAACGGAAGTCTCTATAAAAAAAACTTTTGACATATTATGGTCAGTAACGGATAAACAAAACAAGCAATGACCATAAAATGCAAGCTCTCTTTTAAAAAAAATTTGAAGCACAATATTAAACTTTTGCAAACCTTTTGCTTAGAAGCTAGTTGATCAATCAAAGGTGCGCAACATTTCACACCACGTTACAAGAGTCAAGTATATTTAGTTCACTATGCAAAGCACAAAACCTTGACTCGTCGATAGGCTTAGTGAAGATATCGGCTAGTTGTTTTCGGTGCTCACATGGCGAATTTCGATATCTCCTTTGGTTTCATGGTGTCTCAAGAAATGATGTCGGATGTCTATATGTTTGGTTCTTAAGTGGCTTACGGGATTGTTTGCAAGCTTTATTGCTCTTTCATTGTCACACAAGAGTGGGATTTTGGTAAAGTGACATCTGAAATCTTGAAGGGTTTGCTTCATCCAAAGTAGTTGAGCACAACATGCACCGGCCGCAACATACTCGGCCTCAATGGTGAAAGGGCTACACAATTTTGCCTTTTAGAACTCCAAGACACTGGGGACCGTCCAAGGAATTGACATGTCCCCGAAGTGCTTTTTCGATCTACCTTACAACCAGCGTAATCGGAATCCGAATACCCAAGTAGATCAAACTTGGAACCCTTGGGATACCACAAGCCAAGGTTAGGAGTGTGTACTAAATATCTCAAGATTCTCTTAACGGCCATCAAATGGCACTCTTTCGGGTTAGCTTGAAATCTAGCACACATGCACACACTAAGCATAATATCGGGCCTAGATGCGCATAAATAGAGTAGGGAGCCGATCATAGAGCGATATACCTTTTGGTCAACGCCTTTCCCTTCCTCATTGAGATCAAGATGTCCATTGGTTAGCATGGGAGTCTTGATAGGCTTTGCATTTACCATGTAAAATTTCTTTAGCATATCATAGGTGTACTTCGTTTGGCTAATAAAAGTCCCTTCCTTCAATTGCTTGATTTGAAATCCAAGGAAGAACTTTAATCCAAGGAAGATCCTACTAAATTCCTCACAAAAAGAATGATTAGTACTACCAAATATTATGTCATTGACATATATTTGGCACACAAAAATATCTCCATTAACTTTGTGAGTGAAAAGGGTATGATCGGCTTTGCCTATTTCAAAGCCTTGTTTGAGCAAGAATTCCTTAAGGCATTCATACCATGCTCTTGGTGCTTGCTTAAACCCATAGAGTGCCTTTTGGAATTTGTAGACATTGTCGGAGAACTTGGGATCTTCAAAGCCCGGTGGTTGCTCAACATAGACAAGTTCTTGTATAGGGCCATTGAGAAATGCACTCTTCACGTCCATTTGATATAACTTGAAGTTGTGATGGGCGGCATAGGCTATAAGCATCTTGATTGCTTCAAGTCTAGCCACCAGTGCATATGTTTCTTCAAAGTACAAGCCCTCTACTTGAGTGAAGCCTTGAGCAACCAATCTTGCCTTGTTCCTTGTCACCACGCCATGCTCATCTTGCTTGTTCCGGAAGGCCCACTTGGTGCCAATGACATTGCTCTTAGGTCTTTCCACCAAGGACCACACTTGATTTCTCTCAAAATTGTTGAGCTGTTCTTGCATGGCCATCACCCAATCCGGATCATCAAGTGCTTGTTCTACCTTGAGAGGCTCCAAAGAGAAAACAAATGAGTAAAATTGGCAAAAATTTGCTAAATGAGAGCGAGTTGTTACTCCTTTTTGAAGACTCCCAAGGATATTGTCAACGGGATGGTCCCGTTGTATTGCTTGTCTTAGCCTTGGGTGATCAATGGCTTCATCTGGGTCTACTAGAGCTTCATCATCGTCTTGGTCAAGTATGGGTTGTAGGTTTTGTCCACGAACAGGAGTGTGATCAACTGCAGCTGTCGGGGAGGGTGCGGCACTGCCGCTCTGATGTGCGGCGCTGCCGCTGCCCAGCACTGCTGCAGGTGATTGCGGCACTGCTGCATCAGGTACATCAGTGGAATTTGAAACAGCAGCTGCTTGAGAAGCTTCCACCTTCGTAGCCTGTCCTTCTTGTGGTCCTATATCACCAATGGCTAATCGCTTGATTGCTTCGCAAGGTGGCTTCTCATTTCCTACAAGACTTGCATCAATTTGCTCTACTTGAGAGCCATTAGATTCATCAAACGTCACATCTACCGCTATTTCAATTCTCCCGGAGGTCTTATTGAAAACACTATAGGCATGTTCTTTTGATCCATAACCAATAAGAAAACCTTCATCAACTTTAGGCGCAAATTTAGAGGACTTGGGTTTCTTGTTAAGTATGAAACACTTACACCCAAATACTCTAAAGTAAGACACATTTGGTTTGTTACCGATTAGAAGCTCATATGAAGTTTTCTTCAACATCTTGTGTAGGTAGAGACGGTTGATGGCATGGCAAGCGGTGTTGATGGCTTCGGCCCAAAATAGGTCCGGAGTCTTGTACTCATCTAGCATTGTTCTTGCCATGTCAATAAGTGTCCAGGGAATATTCCAAGGAATACACCCCTCCTCTCCACCTATAAAAGGAGGACCTTTCCCCCTCATTCAACAACACCTCAAGGCAAAGAGCTACACCACAAGAGCACCACTCCAAAGGGGCTTAGGCCCTAGCTAGCTAGTAGACTTGGAGACAGTTTCCTTTGGTTTTGGGCTTGTTCTCCTCATCTTTGGGCCCTGGTTTTAGATAGTAGTGGGCCTTCTCCTCTTTGGCTTGTGTAGTATGGTATTTACGCTTTGTTCCTTTGCGCATTCTTAGCCTT
The DNA here is from genome assembly GCA_030439765.1 of Tripidium arundinaceum. Taxonomy (NCBI): domain Eukaryota; kingdom Viridiplantae; phylum Streptophyta; class Magnoliopsida; order Poales; family Poaceae; genus Tripidium; species Tripidium arundinaceum. Next base: position 11,544 of record JAHUYU010000132.1, read on the forward strand.
TCTTGTGTATTTCTATGGATGCCCTCCTGCAAATGATGACTCACCAAAACTTTTGTGGAATTCGTTAGTTATAAGCCCTAGTTCTAAGTTTGGTGTTCATTTGAGTGGATTTTATGAAAATGTTGGCGGTATAAAGTGTTAGTTGAAAACCACCAACATAGCTCATGTTGGGATGAGGAACTTGACCAAACTTCTAAAAGATGAACACATTCTTGGACTAACAAATATTCATTTTGAGAAAGATAGGGTGCGTAGCGCATGCCAAGCGGGAAGGCAAGTAGGTGTACCTCACCCACCAAAGAGCATTGTCTCCACCAAGCAACCATTGGAGCTAATTCACGTGGACCTCTTTGGACCGGTTGCCTACCTTAGTATCGGGGTAACAAGTATGGTCTTGTTATTGTTGATGATTATTCCCGTTTTACTTGGGTGTTCTTTATGTTTGACAAGAGTCAAATCCAAGAGAAGGTGAATATATTCATTAGAAGGGCACAAAAGGAATTCGGCTATCCAATCAAGAAAGTGAGAAGTGATAATGCGACCGAATTCAAGAACATCCTTATAGAAGAATTTCTTGATGAAGAGGGCATCAAGCATGAGTTGTCAACTCCATACACCCCTCAACAAAATGATGTAGTAGAGAGGAAGAACTGGACACTTATTGACATGGCAAGAACAATGCTAGATTGAGTACAAGACTCCGGACCTATTTTGGGCCGAAGCCATCAACACCGCTTGCCATGCCATCAACCGTCTCTACCTACACAAGATGTTGAAGAAAACTTCATATGAGCTTCTAATCGGTAACAAACCAAATGTGTCTTACTTTAGAGTATTTGGGTGTAAGTGTTTCATACTTAACAAGAAACCCAAGTCCTCTAAATTTGCGCCTAAAGTTGATGAAGGTTTTCTTATTGGTTATGGATCAAAAGAACATGCCTATAGTGTTTTCAATAAGACCTCCGGGAGAATTGAAATAGCGGTAGATGTGACGTTTGATGAATCTAATGGCTCTCAAGTAGAGCAAATTGATGCAAGTCTTGTAGGAAATGAGAAGCCACCTTGCGAAGCAATCAAGCGATTAGCCATTGGTGATATAGGACCACAAGAAGGACAGGCTACGAAGGTGGAAGCTTCTCAAGCAGCTGCTGTTTCAAATTCCACTGATGTACCTGATGCAGCAGTGCCGCAATCACCTGCAGCAGTGCTGGGCAGCGGCAGCGCCGCACATCAGAGCGGCAGTGCCGCACCCTCCCCGACAGCTGCAGTTGATCACACTCCTGTTCGTGGACAAAACCTACAACCCATACTTGACCAAGACGATGATGAAGCTCTAGTAGACCCAGATGAAGCCATTGATCACCCAAGGCTAAGACAAGCAATACAACGGGACCATCCCGTTGACAATATCCTTGGGAGTCTTCAAAAAGGAGTAACAACTCGCTCTCATTTAGCAAATTTTTGCCAATTTTACTCATTTGTTTTCTCTTTGGAGCCTCTCAAGGTAGAACAAGCACTTGATGATCCGGATTGGGTGATGGCCATGCAAGAACAGCTCAACAATTTTGAGAGAAATCAAGTGTGGTCCTTGGTGGAAAGACCTAAGAGCAATGTCATTGGCACCAAGTGGGCCTTCCGGAACAAGCAAGATGAGCATGGCGTGGTGACAAGGAACAAGGCAAGATTGGTTGCTCAAGGCTTCACTCAAGTAGAGGGCTTGTACTTTGAAGAAACATATGCACTGGTGGCTAGACTTGAAGCAATCAAGATGCTTATAGCCTATGCCGCCCATCACAACTTCAAGTTATATCAAATGGACGTGAAGAGTGCATTTCTCAATGGCCCTATACAAGAACTTGTCTATGTTGAGCAACCACCGGGCTTTGAAGATCCCAAGTTCTCCGACAATGTCTACAAATTCCAAAAGGCACTCTATGGGTTTAAGCAAGCACCAAGAGCATGGTATGAATGCCTTAAGGAATTCTTGCTCAAACAAGGCTTTGAAATAGGCAAAGCCGATCATACCCTTTTCACTCACAAAGTTAATGGAGATATTTTTGTGTGCCAAATATATGTCAATGACATAATATTTGGTAGTACTAATCATTCTTTTTGTGAGGAATTTAGTAGGATCTTCCTTGGATTAAAGTTCTTCCTTGGATTTCAAATCAAGCAATTGAAGGAAGGGACTTTTATTAGCCAAACGAAGTACACCTATGATATGCTAAAGAAATTTTACATGGTAAATGCAAAGCCTATCAAGACTCCCATGCTAACCAATGGACATCTTGATCTCAATGAGGAAGGGAAAGGCGTTGACCAAAAGGTATATCGCTCTATGATCGGCTCCCTACTCTATTTATGCGCATCTAGGCCCGATATTATGCTTAGTGTGTGCATGTGTGCTAGATTTCAAGCTAACCCGAAAGAGTGCCATTTGATGGCCGTTAAGAGAATCTTGAGATATTTAGTACACACTCCTAACCTTGGCTTGTGGTATCCCAAGGGTTCCAAGTTTGATCTACTTGGGTATTCGGATTCCGATTACGCTGGTTGTAAGGTAGATCGAAAAAGCACTTCGGGGACATGTCAATTCCTTGGACGGTCCCCAGTGTCTTGGAGTTCTAAAAGGCAAAATTGTGTAGCCCTTTCACCATTGAGGCCGAGTATGTTGCGGCCGGTGCATGTTGTGCTCAACTACTTTGGATGAAGCAAACCCTTCAAGATTTCAGATGTCACTTTACCAAAATCCCACTCTTGTGTGACAATGAAAGAGCAATAAAGCTTGCAAACAATCCCGTAAGCCACTTAAGAACCAAACATATAGACATCCGACATCATTTCTTGAGACACCATGAAACCAAAGGAGATATCGAAATTCGCCATGTGAGCACCGAAAACAACTAGCCGATATCTTCACTAAGCCTATCGACGAGTCAAGGTTTTGTGCTTTGCATAGTGAACTAAATATACTTGACTCTTGTAACGTGGTGTGAAATGTTGCGCACCTTTGATTGATCAACTAGCTTCTAAGCAAAAGGTTTGCAAAAGTTTAATATTGTGCTTCAAATTTTTTTTAAAAGAGAGCTTGCATTTTATGGTCATTGCTTGTTTTGTTTATCCGTTACTGACCATAATATGTCAAAAGTTTTTTTTATAGAGACTTCCGTTGGGACGAGATTGAGATGAGTGTTGTATCCCTCTTTCTTCTTTTCTCGCTTTTTGGCGCTTGTTGCCAAAGGGGGAGAATGAGAAGGGGGTACAATTTAATTACAATTTTTTGTCGCCATGGTCGTTTGCACTACCTTTAGGACATGTACTACTTTGTGTGCTTAACTAGCTTGTCAGCTTTTCCTGTCTTGCATACCTGTCATACGCATCACGTATATTCTTGTGACACTGTGCAGCACCCCACAAAAGCATGGATGTAGGGGGAGCTCCATCACTTAACTCTATATGTGAATTTTGGCCTCTTACGCCAATTTGAGAATTCAATTCTCCGTTCACATACTAAGGGGGAGTCTCTACACCCATGGTTCAAAAATCTCAGTTATATTTCAATATTTTTTATATGCTCTAATTGTGTTGTCATCAATCACCAAAAAGGGGGAGATTGTAAGTGCAATAAACCCTAATTGTGGGTTTTGATGATAATGACCACACGATTAGAGCACTAATGAGATTTATCAAGATGACGAGCAGGTTAAATAAGAATGAGGATAATACATGACAAGGTGGAACCCCAAATTACAAAAAGATCCGGTGCTGGACTCAAAGGAGTTCAAATCTTCTTTAGTTTGATCTTGAGTTTAGGCGATGCCGCACTATAAAGAGGGATGCAATTCTAAGTGGTCTGAGGAAGATAGAGTGCTCAAGTGTCTAATTAAAATCAATTGAGAGACACTCTAGCACTACGCAAACACTTAGAGCCGATTTCCTGTGGTCTAGTTGTCAGAAGTTCCGACGGCTCCCGAAAGTTCCGGATGTCGAAAGTCCTAGCAAGCGCCAGAAGTTCCAGCACTTCCTGAACTCGTCTCAGCCTTTCTAAACTGCCAGAAGTTGGGCCAAAAGTTTCCTCGAAGTTCTAGCTGTCTGAAGTTCCAGCAACCCCATTTCGCAGCTGGTCACTCTGACCTTTGTGAACAGTGTTTTTACCTGGTGCCGAAAGTTCCAGCGACCTGCGTCGGAACTTTCGACACAAATCTGAATGGAGGTATAAATATCACCCACCTCAATTCTAACCATTAACCCACTCATTCCTCTTGCCTCAAACTTCAAAAATAGATCTGCGAATTACCCCACTTCCTAAGATGTAGATGAAGGTGATGCAGTACTTCCTTGCCCTTGGAACACCTCCAAAACGTAGATCAGGACCAATACCTAAGAAATAGCTTGAGGGAGAGAGAGACAATGAAGAACAAGTAATCTCAAGTAATCACAACAACAACAAGCACGCGGGACACAAGGATTTATCCCGAGGTTCAGCTCGCCACTAAGGCTTGCCTACGTCCCCGTTGTTGAGGTGACCACTAAGGTCAGAGTCTCTTTCACCTCCTTGCCTCTCTCAAGCAACCACAAATGTAAACTCGAGTTCTTCACTAGAAAATCGAGGGTGATACAAACATCCCAAGGTTCTCCCACAGATCAGGAGCTCTTGGGCAATGCCTAGCCGGCTAGGGGCAAAGCCCCAAGAGTAACAAATGCAAATCCAACTGGCTTGACGAAGAAATCAAGTGCTCAAGCTTTGAATAGATGTTTCTCTCACCAAATCCCTTCTCTCAACTCAAACTCTTGCAAGATTTGAAGCTAGGAGCAAAGAGGTGGAGAGGAGAGAGCCTTGAGAGCTAGAGAGGTGTTTTTCTGAAGTTTGAGGCAAGAGGAATGAGTGGGTTAATGGTTAGAATTGAGGTGGGTGATATTTATACCTCCATTCAGATTTGTGTCGAAAGTTCCGACGCAGGTCGCTGGAACTTTCGGCACCAGGTAAAAACACTGTTCACAAAGGTCAGAGTGACCAGCTGCGAAATGGGGTTGCTGGAACTTCAGACAGCTAGAACTTCGAGGAAACTTTTGGCCCAACTTCTGGCAGTTTAGAAAGGCTGAGACGAGTTCAGGAAGTGCTGGAACTTCTGGCGCTTGCTAGGACTTTCGACATCCGGAACTTTCGGGAGCCGTCGGAACTTCTGACAACTAGACCACAGGAAATCGGCTCTAAGTGTTTGCGTAGTGCTAGAGTGTCTCTCAATTGATTTTAATTAGACACTTGAGCACTCTATCTTCCTCAGACCACTTAGAATTGCATCCCTCTTTATAGTGCGGCATCGCCTAAACTCAAGATCAAACTAAAGAAGATTTGAACTCCTTTGAGTCCAGCACCGGATCTTTTTGTAATTTGGGGTTCCACCTTGTCATGTATTATCCTCATTCTTATTTAACCTGCTCGTCATCTTGATAAATCTCATTAGTGCTCTAATCGTGTGGTCATTATCATCAAAACCCACAATTAGGGTTTATTGCACTTACAATCTCCCCCTTTTTGGTGATTGATGACAACACAATTAGAGCATATAAAAAATATTGAAATATAACTGAGATTTTTGAACCATGGGTGTAGAGACTCCCCCTTAGTATGTGAACGGAGAATTGAATTCTCAAATTGGCGTAAGAGGCCAAAATTCACATATAGAGTTAAGTGATGGAGCTCCCCCTACATCCATGCTTTTGTGGGGTGCTGCACAGTGTCACAAGAATATACGTGATGCGTATGACAGGTATGCAAGACAGGAAAAGCTGACAAGCTAGTTAAGCACACAAAGTAGTACATGTCCTAAAGGTAGTGCAAACGACCATGGCGACAAAAAATTGTAATTAAATTGTACCCCCTTCTCATTCTCCCCCTTTGGCAACAAGCGCCAAAAAGCGAGAAAAGAAGAAAGAGGGATACAACACTCATCTCAATCTCGTCCCAACGGAAGTCTCTATAAAAAAAACTTTTGACATATTATGGTCAGTAACGGATAAACAAAACAAGCAATGACCATAAAATGCAAGCTCTCTTTTAAAAAAAATTTGAAGCACAATATTAAACTTTTGCAAACCTTTTGCTTAGAAGCTAGTTGATCAATCAAAGGTGCGCAACATTTCACACCACGTTACAAGAGTCAAGTATATTTAGTTCACTATGCAAAGCACAAAACCTTGACTCGTCGATAGGCTTAGTGAAGATATCGGCTAGTTGTTTTCGGTGCTCACATGGCGAATTTCGATATCTCCTTTGGTTTCATGGTGTCTCAAGAAATGATGTCGGATGTCTATATGTTTGGTTCTTAAGTGGCTTACGGGATTGTTTGCAAGCTTTATTGCTCTTTCATTGTCACACAAGAGTGGGATTTTGGTAAAGTGACATCTGAAATCTTGAAGGGTTTGCTTCATCCAAAGTAGTTGAGCACAACATGCACCGGCCGCAACATACTCGGCCTCAATGGTGAAAGGGCTACACAATTTTGCCTTTTAGAACTCCAAGACACTGGGGACCGTCCAAGGAATTGACATGTCCCCGAAGTGCTTTTTCGATCTACCTTACAACCAGCGTAATCGGAATCCGAATACCCAAGTAGATCAAACTTGGAACCCTTGGGATACCACAAGCCAAGGTTAGGAGTGTGTACTAAATATCTCAAGATTCTCTTAACGGCCATCAAATGGCACTCTTTCGGGTTAGCTTGAAATCTAGCACACATGCACACACTAAGCATAATATCGGGCCTAGATGCGCATAAATAGAGTAGGGAGCCGATCATAGAGCGATATACCTTTTGGTCAACGCCTTTCCCTTCCTCATTGAGATCAAGATGTCCATTGGTTAGCATGGGAGTCTTGATAGGCTTTGCATTTACCATGTAAAATTTCTTTAGCATATCATAGGTGTACTTCGTTTGGCTAATAAAAGTCCCTTCCTTCAATTGCTTGATTTGAAATCCAAGGAAGAACTTTAATCCAAGGAAGATCCTACTAAATTCCTCACAAAAAGAATGATTAGTACTACCAAATATTATGTCATTGACATATATTTGGCACACAAAAATATCTCCATTAACTTTGTGAGTGAAAAGGGTATGATCGGCTTTGCCTATTTCAAAGCCTTGTTTGAGCAAGAATTCCTTAAGGCATTCATACCATGCTCTTGGTGCTTGCTTAAACCCATAGAGTGCCTTTTGGAATTTGTAGACATTGTCGGAGAACTTGGGATCTTCAAAGCCCGGTGGTTGCTCAACATAGACAAGTTCTTGTATAGGGCCATTGAGAAATGCACTCTTCACGTCCATTTGATATAACTTGAAGTTGTGATGGGCGGCATAGGCTATAAGCATCTTGATTGCTTCAAGTCTAGCCACCAGTGCATATGTTTCTTCAAAGTACAAGCCCTCTACTTGAGTGAAGCCTTGAGCAACCAATCTTGCCTTGTTCCTTGTCACCACGCCATGCTCATCTTGCTTGTTCCGGAAGGCCCACTTGGTGCCAATGACATTGCTCTTAGGTCTTTTTCCACCAAGGACCACACTTGATTTCTCTCAAAATTGTTGAGCTGTTCTTGCATGGCCATCACCCAATCCGGATCATCAAGTGCTTGTTCTACCTTGAGAGGCTCCAAAGAGAAAACAAATGAGTAAAATTGGCAAAAATTTGCTAAATGAGAGCGAGTTGTTACTCCTTTTTGAAGACTCCCAAGGATATTGTCAACGGGATGGTCCCGTTGTATTGCTTGTCTTAGCCTTGGGTGATCAATGGCTTCATCTGGGTCTACTAGAGCTTCATCATCGTCTTGGTCAAGTATGGGTTGTAGGTTTTGTCCACGAACAGGAGTGTGATCAACTGCAGCTGTCGGGGAGGGTGCGGCACTGCCGCTCTGATGTGCGGCGCTGCCGCTGCCCAGCACTGCTGCAGGTGATTGCGGCACTGCTGCATCAGGTACATCAGTGGAATTTGAAACAGCAGCTGCTTGAGAAGCTTCCACCTTCGTAGCCTGTCCTTCTTGTGGTCCTATATCACCAATGGCTAATCGCTTGATTGCTTCGCAAGGTGGCTTCTCATTTCCTACAAGACTTGCATCAATTTGCTCTACTTGAGAGCCATTAGATTCATCAAACGTCACATCTACCGCTATTTCAATTCTCCCGGAGGTCTTATTGAAAACACTATAGGCATGTTCTTTTGATCCATAACCAATAAGAAAACCTTCATCAACTTTAGGCGCAAATTTAGAGGACTTGGGTTTCTTGTTAAGTATGAAACACTTACACCCAAATACTCTAAAGTAAGACACATTTGGTTTGTTACCGATTAGAAGCTCATATGAAGTTTTCTTCAACATCTTGTGTAGGTAGAGACGGTTGATGGCATGGCAAGCGGTGTTGATGGCTTCGGCCCAAAATAGGTCCGGAGTCTTGTACTCATCTAGCATTGTTCTTGCCATGTCAATAAGTGTCCAGTTCTTCCTCTCTACTACATCATTTTGTTGAGGGGTGTATGGAGTTGACAACTCATGCTTGATGCCCTCTTCATCAAGAAATTCTTCTATAAGGATGTTCTTGAATTCGGTCGCATTATCACTTCTCACTTTCTTGATTGGATAGCCGAATTCCTTTTGTGCCCTTCTAATGAATATATTCACCTTCTCTTGGATTTGACTCTTGTCAAACATAAAGAACACCCAAGTAAAACGGGAATAATCATCAACAATAACAAGACCATACTTGTTACCCCGATACTAAGGTAGGCAACCGGTCCAAAGAGGTCCACGTGAATTAGCTCCAATGGTTGCTTGGTGGAGACAATGCTCTTTGGTGGGTGAGGTACACCTACTTGCCTTCCCGCTTGGCATGCGCTACGCACCCTATCTTTCTCAAAATGAATATTTGTTAGTCCAAGAATGTGTTCATCTTTTAGAAGTTTGGTCAAGTTCCTCATCCCAACATGAGCTATGTTGGTGGTTTTCAACTAACACTTTATACCGCCAACATTTTCATAAAATCCACTCAAATGAACACCAAACTTAGAACTAGGGCTTATAACTAACGAATTCCACAAAAGTTTTGGTGAGTCATCATTTGCAGGAGGGCATCCATAGAAATACACAAGAAAGGCTAAGAATGCGCAAAGGAACAAAGCGTAAATACCATACTACACAAGCCAAAGAGGAGAAGGCCCACTACTATCTAAAACCAGGGCCCAAAGATGAGGAGAACAAGCCCAAAACCAAAGGAAACTGTCTCCAACTCGCGCAAAACCACCATGGCCTAAGTCCAGGGGATCACTGGAGGCTACACAACGAAGCTGGGCCGAAATGGCCCCAGTCATGGTGCGGCCGCACCCCCACCTGGCCCGTTTGGCCCCATCTTCTACCGACAGTCACTTACCGCCTCTCTTTGGTCGGTTCAAGTGGGGATGGCGGTAAATTCAATGCAGAGGAGGCGGTTTGTTCTTTCCATGTGAGGGGATCCAGGGAATATTCCAAGGAATACACCCCTCCTCTCCACCTATAAAAGGAGGACCTTTCCCCCTCATTCAACAACACCTCAAGGCAAAGAGCTACACCACAAGAGCACCACTCCAAAGGGGCTTAGGCCCTAGCTAGCTAGTAGACTTGGAGAGGGCGAGATGTGAGGGAGAGTACGGGGAAGCGCCGGGCTTGTCAGTGTCTCCCCAACTTGTACCTCGACGAACACCTGTACCTCAACGGGCAATCTCGCTAAGTGAGTGTTCGGGATTCTTATGGAATTAAGTCTTTGTCTAGTTAAGCTTTACTCTTATTTGCTTGCGGGTTCGTCGTCCGTCCCCGTGGCGGATACTCTAGTAGAGGGCTCCTGATAAAGACGGATCACCCTGTACGCCGCTAGAGTAGTAGTCGATAGCGTAGACGTGGTGTCTAGGCTAGAGTCTACCTTCGTTTGCCTCGTTCCCCACGGTTGAGGGGTAGGCGGCAGGTGGTGACAGCCCTGTCCGTCCCTTGTAATCCCCCACGTTCGGGTTCGGCGTAGAGCTACAGGCCGAAGGTACTTGGCAGACCAAGTATAAGTCGGTGCCCGAAGCAAGTGGGTAAAAGTAGAGTTTATCTGTCAATAGACCCTAAAACCATCGGAATCCATCTCAACCTCTACCAACTCTACCCTTGTGTTGTCCTTGGATGAACTAGTTAGAAGAGTACCTCCGTTCCCTGTAGAAAATACGATACCCTGAATACTTCCGGGTGAAGTGCTACAACGGTACTTCCGTGCGCTTGCGGATTATTTCTGTATGCGTTAAGAAATACTAACAAGCATTTCTGGCGCCGTTGCCGGGGAACGGTTGCTATATCTTTGAACCTAGTTCGTCCTCGTATCTATATCTTTTCTTTATAAAAACAAAATAGTTATTTCTTTTATCTTTTCACCATGAAGCCAACTTCAATTTCAAATCTTTTTGCTTCAAAGGGCGAGTTCCTTGAGCCACCACTTTCTTCAAAACCAAACTTTTCATCTGGCCGTGAACTCCGCCCTGGCTTTATAGCTATGGTTCGGGCACAACCCTTCTCAGGGCATGACAACAAAAATCCTTGCCATCACCTGCACGAATTCGAGGAAATGTGTTCATGCCTAAGCATCTCTGGCATGACACAAGAAATTTTAAAGTGGAAATTGTTTCCCTTCTCTCTCGCGGGGAAGGCGAAGCAATGGTACACACACGCCGTAGAAAGTATGAATGGGGACTGGGATGAACTTAAAGACAAGTTTCATCTTGCATTCTTCCCTATGTCCCGTATCGTCTCTCTACCAAGGGCGATCCTCGATTTCGAGCAATACGAGAAGGAGTCCATAGGTGCAGCCTGGGCCAGGTTTTCAGTGTTAATACAATCCAACCCAGACATGTCTTTACCCGATGGCATTTTGTTGCGTCTCTTTTATTCGGGTCTTGACATAGATGCTGACCTATGCCTAGACGTGACTGCCGGAGGCCGGTTTACACACAAACCCATGACGAACAAGTGAAATTCCTTGAAAATTTCCTAGAAAGACACATCTCTTCCGTCATGAAAACTAGAACCCTCCAGGGAAAAGTCATGTCGAGTGTTGAGGAGTCCTCATTAGTCGAATCCAAACTCATACCATCCCTAAGTTCAACTTATGAGCCCTCACCCGAACCACGAACACCGAAGGAAAGAGTAATTCATCCTTCGGAGTTCCCTATCCATTTCGAGGATTATGGCAATACCTCGAAACTCGTTGGGCACGAAAAGCTTACACTTCCTTCGAAGGAAGCTTCCCCTAAAGTTGAACCATCAAAGGAATGGTTGATGAAAGTGAAACGTTCTTCCGAAGCAATTCAGATTCTTTCACCTTCCATGACCATGCCTTGTTCATTAAGGGGAACTATCATAGAAGCCCTGCACAACCCCATGGTCGAGACTAATATCATATCAGAATTCCTTGCGGAAACCCGTTTGGGCAAAATGCCGCTAGTCTCGACCAACAAGCTCTTCGAAAGTCCGTCAGGACTCATCTTTGAGTGTTGTGGGATTGCTAGGGCCGTGCCAATCATAATAAGCAAAATCGAGGTTCACTTGGACTTCCATATCTATGCCATCCTTGAATTCAATCTTCTTATAGGCTACCCTTTTGAAAAGCTTTTTCAAGAAAAACCTCCCCATGGGAGCCTTAACAAAGAGTTTGGGAAAACTGCTTCCTCCACTTACCCAGAAATCCCAATGGCGAAGCATAATCCCAACCATGACCCGTTCAAGGAGGTGAAGTTCATATCCCCGTTCATTTCACCAGAGCTTTCTCGTGAAATGGAACGTCCATCACCACCCTCTCTTGGAGCCATTTGTTCCGTCCTTCTATACGTTGGATCATTCGATGTTTGTGCAATGTGTTGGTGGGAGATCTCGAATGTGTGTTAGTTATGCTTGAGAGATCTCCCCCACACTTATTCTTGTACCTATTTTATTTGATAAAGAAAAACAAAAAAGAAACAAACAAGGGCTCTACCAGCTGAAATACTGGGGAGCCTAATTATTATTTTATTTTAATTATTATTAAAAACCTGCTCACCCAACCTTTTTTATTATTCATATTTTTTTAGGTAATAACTCAAGCAAGGCTAAAGGAAGGTTGCAGTTTTAATTATGGCCTTGATTCATCTCCATTATAAAATTACTACCATTGTTTATGAAAATAGCTCAAGTTCATTAATCAAAATTTCAACACCATGTTAAAATTTGTTTAAAGAAGGCTATTTTAACCTAAGCACCATGCTTAATTTAAAAAGCCTATGGATGTACTCATGAATACACCCAAACCAGAGCATAATACATAAACAAAAGGCAGCGTAAATTTGCATAATCAAGATATATCCAATGGAGACAAGTATGAGTTAAAAGAGTTGGTGAACATTTAGTTTTTTTTTAAATTTATATATTATTTTTTTATAGCAAGGTAGAGCTAGCATCATCATTTTTTTCATTTTTCAAGCAGGATGGTCTTTGGTGTGTATGGAACTCGAGATCCTCACCATCCTCCCCCACACTTGGACTTTTGTGTGAAAAGTCAAGTGTGCAGGATCGGGGTCTCCTTTTTGAGTGTATTCCATCCCCAAAGATCATCAGAGGGCATAGTTGATGTAGCTCCTATGTTTTTGAGCATAGTATGTCCCTTGTTCTTCTTGTTCTTCACCTGAAAAGGTTAGCAACCAAGAATACCCGAAGGTGCATACTAACTTGAAAACATGTTCTTGCTTTTATTGAAAACAAAGTTTTTTTATGATAATTATATATATATTTTTTATGATAATCCGGGGTATCTCCCGGCAGTGCTTTGTTTATGGTCACAAGCTCGACCTGCGGGAACTTCATCTTGCAGCTATCAATGGTGGTATAGTTCCCAGTTTCACCACCAAACATTTGGCATTAATGTTCAAGCTGCAAGGTTAGTACCACAATGCACTACGGGATTTGCAGTATTTATGATAAACATAAGCACCCACAACCATCCTCCTAAAAAGTTTGGAAACGAGGATCAGGAGGTGGTTGGGATCCTCGTAAGAGCATGTGGCACTAGACACGATGTCCATGGCATGGAATTTTTTGTTCTTAAGGGATAAATCATGAAGGATTAACATTGATTCTCGACCACTATCGAGAACAACGTTTTGAAGGCCAGAGGGACATGGTTCTGGTTCGAGTGAGGGTGGTGATGGACGTTCCATTTCACGAGAAAGCTCTGGTGAAATGAACGGGGATATGAACTTCACCTCCTTGAACGGGTCATGGTTGGGATTATGCTTCGCCATTGGGATTTCTGGGTAAGTGGAGGAAGCAGTTTTCCCAAACTCTTTGTTAAGGCTCCCATGGGGAGGTTTTTCTTGAAAAAGCTTTTCAAAAGGGTAGCCTATAAGAAGATTGAATTCAAGGATGGCATAGATATGGAAGTCCAAGTGAACCTCGATTTTGCTTATTATGATTGGCACGGCCCTAGCAATCCCACAACACTCAAAGATGAGTCCTGACGGACTTTCGAAGAGCTTGTTGGTCGAGACTAGCGGCATTTTGCCCAAACGGGTTTCCGCAAGGAATTCTGATATGATATTAGTCTCGACCATGGGGTTGTGCAGGGCTTCTATGATAGTTCCCCTTAATGAACAAGGCATGGTCATGGAAGGTGAAAGAATCTGAATTGCTTCGGAAGAACGTTTCACTTTCATCAACCATTCCTTTGATGGTTCAACTTTAGGGGAAGCTTCCTTCGAAGGAAGTGTAAGCTTTTCGTGCCCAACGAGTTTCGAGGTATTGCCATAATCCTCGAAATGGATAGGGAACTCCGAAGGATGAATTACTCTTTCCTTCGGTGTTCGTGGTTCGGGTGAGGGCTCATAAGTTGAACTTAGGGATGGTATGAGTTTGGATTCGACTAATGAGGACTCCTCAACACTCGACATGACTTTTCCCTGGAGGGTTCTAGTTTTCATGACGGAAGAGATGTGTCTTTCTAGGAAATTTTCAAGGAATTTCACTTGTTCGTCATGGGTTTGTGTGTAAACCGGCCTCCGGCAGTCACGTCTAGGCATAGGTCAGCATCTATGTCAAGACCCGAATAAAAGAGACGCAACAAAATGCCATCGGGTAAAGACATGTCTGGGTTGGATTGTATTAACACTGAAAACCTGGCCCAGGCTGCACCTATGGACTCCTTCTCGTATTGCTCGAAATCGAGGATCGCCCTTGGTAGAGAGACGATACGGGACATAGGGAAGAATGCAAGATGAAACTTGTCTTTAAGTTCATCCCAGTCCCCATTCATACTTTCTACGGCGTGTGTGTACCATTGCTTCGCCTTCCCCGCGAGAGAGAAGGGAAACAATTTCCACTTTAAAATTTCTTGTGTCATGCCAGAGATGCTTAGGCATGAACACATTTCCTCGAATTCGTGCAGGTGATGGCAAGGATTTTTGTTGTCATGCCCTGAGAAGGGTTGTGCCCGAACCATAGCTATAAAGCCAGGGCGGAGTTCACGGCCAGATGAAAAGTTTGGTTTTGAAGAAAGTGGTGGCTCAAGGAACTCGCCCTTTGAAGCAAAAAGATTTGAAATTGAAGTTGGCTTCATGGTGAAAAGATAAAAGAAATAACTATTTTGTTTTTATAAAGAAAAGATATAGATACGAGGACGAACTAGGTTCAAAGATATAGCAACCGTTCCCCGGCAACGGCGCCAGAAATGCTTGTTAGTATTTCTTAACGCATACAGAAATAATCCGCAAGCGCACGGAAGTACCGTTGTAGCACTTCACCCGGAAGTATTCAGGGTATCGTATTTTCTACAGGGAACGGAGGTACTCTTCTAACTAGTTCATCCAAGGACAACACAAGGGTAGAGTTGGTAGAGGTTGAGATGGATTCCGATGGTTTTAGGGTCTATTGACAGATAAACTCTACTTTTACCCACTTGCTTCGGGCACCGACTTATACTTGGTCTGCCAAGTACCTTCGGCCTGTAGCTCTACGCCGAACCCGAACGTGGGGGATTACAAGGGACGGACAGGGCTGTCACCACCTGCCGCCTACCCCTCAACCGTGGGGAACGAGGCAAACGAAGGTAGACTCTAGCCTAGACACCACGTCTACGCTATCGACTACTACTCTAGCGGCGTACAGGGTGATCCGTCTTTATCAGGAGCCCTCTACTAGAGTATCCGCCACGGGGACGGACGACGAACCCGCAAGCAAATAAGAGTAAAGCTTAACTAGACAAAGACTTAATTCCATAAGAATCCCGAACACTCACTTAGCGAGATTGCCCGTTGAGGTACAGGTGTTCGTCGAGGTACAAGTTGGGGAGACACTGACAAGCCCGGCGCTTCCCCGTACTCTCCCTCACATCTCGCCCTCTCCAAGTCTACTAGCTAGCTAGGGCCTAAGCCCCTTTGGAGTGGTGCTCTTGTGGTGTAGCTCTTTGCCTTGAGGTGTTGTTGAATGAGGGGGAAAGGTCCTCCTTTTATAGGTGGAGAGGAGGGGTGTATTCCTTGGAATATTCCCTGGATCCCCTCACATGGAAAGAACAAACCGCCTCCTCTGCATTGAATTTACCGCCATCCCCACTTGAACCGACCAAAGAGAGGCGGTAAGTGACTGTCGGTAGAAGATGGGGCCAAACGGGCCAGGTGGGGGTGCGGCCGCACCATGACTGGGGCCATTTCGGCCCAGCTTCGTTGTGTAGCCTCCAGTGATCCCCTGGACTTAGGCCATGGTGGTTTTGCGCGAGTTGGAGACAGTTTCCTTTGGTTTTGGGCTTGTTCTCCTCATCTTTGGGCCCTGGTTTTAGATAGTAGTGGGCCTTCTCCTCTTTGGCTTGTGTAGTATGGTATTTACGCTTTGTTCCTTTGCGCATTCTTAGCCTTTCTTGTGTATTTCTATGGATGCCCTCCTGCAAATGATGACTCACCAAAACTTTTGTGGAATTCGTTAGTTATAAGCCCTAGTTCTAAGTTTGGTGTTCATTTGAGTGGATTTTATGAAAATGTTGGCGGTATAAAGTGTTAGTTGAAAACCACCAACATAGCTCATGTTGGGATGAGGAACTTGACCAAACTTCTAAAAGATGAACACATTCTTGGACTAACAAATATTCATTTTGAGAAAGATAGGGTGCGTAGCGCATGCCAAGCGGGAAGGCAAGTAGGTGTACCTCACCCACCAAAGAGCATTGTCTCCACCAAGCAACCATTGGAGCTAATTCACGTGGACCTCTTTGGACCGGTTGCCTACCTTAGTATCGGGGTAACAAGTATGGTCTTGTTATTGTTGATGATTATTCCCGTTTTACTTGGGTGTTCTTTATGTTTGACAAGAGTCAAATCCAAGAGAAGGTGAATATATTCATTAGAAGGGCACAAAAGGAATTCGGCTATCCAATCAAGAAAGTGAGAAGTGATAATGCGACCGAATTCAAGAACATCCTTATAGAAGAATTTCTTGATGAAGAGGGCATCAAGCATGAGTTGTCAACTCCATACACCCCTCAACAAAATGATGTAGTAGAGAGGAAGAACTGGACACTTATTGACATGGCAAGAACAATGCTAGATGAGTACAAGACTCCGGACCTATTTTGGGCCGAAGCCATCAACACCGCTTGCCATGCCATCAACCGTCTCTACCTACACAAGATGTTGAAGAAAACTTCATATGAGCTTCTAATCGGTAACAAACCAAATGTGTCTTACTTTAGAGTATTTGGGTGTAAGTGTTTCATACTTAACAAGAAACCCAAGTCCTCTAAATTTGCGCCTAAAGTTGATGAAGGTTTTCTTATTGGTTATGGATCAAAAGAACATGCCTATAGTGTTTTCAATAAGACCTCCGGGAGAATTGAAATAGCGGTAGATGTGACGTTTGATGAATCTAATGGCTCTCAAGTAGAGCAAATTGATGCAAGTCTTGTAGGAAATGAGAAGCCACCTTGCGAAGCAATCAAGCGATTAGCCATTGGTGATATAGGACCACAAGAAGGACAGGCTACGAAGGTGGAAGCTTCTCAAGCAGCTGCTGTTTCAAATTCCACTGATGTACCTGATGCAGCAGTGCCGCAATCACCTGCAGCAGTGCTGGGCAGCGGCAGCGCCGCACATCAGAGCGGCAGTGCCGCACCCTCCCCGACAGCTGCAGTTGATCACACTCCTGTTCGTGGACAAAACCTACAACCCATACTTGACCAAGACGATGATGAAGCTCTAGTAGACCCAGATGAAGCCATTGATCACCCAAGGCTAAGACAAGCAATACAACGGGACCATCCCGTTGACAATATCCTTGGGAGTCTTCAAAAAGGAGTAACAACTCGCTCTCATTTAGCAAATTTTTGCCAATTTTACTCATTTGTTTTCTCTTTGGAGCCTCTCAAGGTAGAACAAGCACTTGATGATCCGGATTGGGTGATGGCCATGCAAGAACAGCTCAACAATTTTGAGAGAAATCAAGTGTGGTCCTTGGTGGAAAGACCTAAGAGCAATGTCATTGGCACCAAGTGGGCCTTCCGGAACAAGCAAGATGAACATGGCGTGGTGACAAGGAACAAGGCAAGATTGGTTGCTCAAGGCTTCACTCAAGTAGAGGGCTTGTACTTTGAAGAAACATATGCACTGGTGGCTAGACTTGAAGCAATCAAGATGCTTATAGCCTATGCCGCCCATCACAACTTCAAGTTATATCAAATGGACGTGAAGAGTGCATTTCTCAATGGCCCTATACAAGAACTTGTCTATGTTGAGCAACCACCGGGCTTTGAAGATCCCAAGTTCTCCGACAATGTCTACAAATTCCAAAAGGCACTCTATGGGTTTAAGCAAGCACCAAGAGCATGGTATGAATGCCTTAAGGAATTCTTGCTCAAACAAGGCTTTGAAATAGGCAAAGCCGATCATACCCTTTTCACTCACAAAGTTAATGGAGATATTTTTGTGTGCCAAATATATGTCAATGACATAATATTTGGTAGTACTAATCATTCTTTTTGTGAGGAATTTAGTAGGATCTTCCTTGGATTAAAGTTCTTCCTTGGATTTCAAATCAAGCAATTGAAGGAAGGGACTTTTATTAGCCAAACGAAGTACACCTATGATATGCTAAAGAAATTTTACATGGTAAATGCAAAGCCTATCAAGACTCCCATGCTAACCAATGGACATCTTGATCTCAATGAGGAAGGGAAAGGCGTTGACCAAAAGGTATATCGCTCTATGATCGGCTCCCTACTCTATTTATGCGCATCTCGTCCCAACGGAAGTCTCTATAAAAAAAACTTTTGACATATTATGGTCAGTAACGGATAAACAAAACAAGCAATGACCATAAAATGCAAGCTCTCTTTTAAAAAAAATTTGAAGCACAATATTAAACTTTTGCAAACCTTTTGCTTAGAAGCTAGTTGATCAATCAAAGGTGCGCAACATTTCACACCACGTTACAAGAGTCAAGTATATTTAGTTCACTATGCAAAGCACAAAACCTTGACTCGTCGATAGGCTTAGTGAAGATATCGGCTAGTTGTTTTCGGTGCTCACATGGCGAATTTCGATATCTCCTTTGGTTTCATGGTGTCTCAAGAAATGATGTCGGATGTCTATATGTTTGGTTCTTAAGTGGCTTACGGGATTGTTTGCAAGCTTTATTGCTCTTTCATTGTCACACAAGAGTGGGATTTTGGTAAAGTGACATCTGAAATCTTGAAGGGTTTGCTTCATCCAAAGTAGTTGAGCACAACATGCACCGGCCGCAACATACTCGGCCTCAATGGTGAAAGGGCTACACAATTTTGCCTTTTAGAACTCCAAGACACTGGGGACCGTCCAAGGAATTGACATGTCCCCGAAGTGCTTTTTCGATCTACCTTACAACCAGCGTAATCGGAATCCGAATACCCAAGTAGATCAAACTTGGAACCCTTGGGATACCACAAGCCAAGGTTAGGAGTGTGTACTAAATATCTCAAGATTCTCTTAACGGCCATCAAATGGCACTCTTTCGGGTTAGCTTGAAATCTAGCACACATGCACACACTAAGCATAATATCGGGCCTAGATGCGCATAAATAGAGTAGGGAGCCGATCATAGAGCGATATACCTTTTGGTCAACGCCTTTCCCTTCCTCATTGAGATCAAGATGTCCATTGGTTAGCATGGGAGTCTTGATAGGCTTTGCATTTACCATGTAAAATTTCTTTAGCATATCATAGGTGTACTTCGTTTGGCTAATAAAAGTCCCTTCCTTCAATTGCTTGATTTGAAATCCAAGGAAGAACTTTAATCCAAGGAAGATCCTACTAAATTCCTCACAAAAAGAATGATTAGTACTACCAAATATTATGTCATTGACATATATTTGGCACACAAAAATATCTCCATTAACTTTGTGAGTGAAAAGGGTATGATCGGCTTTGCCTATTTCAAAGCCTTGTTTGAGCAAGAATTCCTTAAGGCATTCATACCATGCTCTTGGTGCTTGCTTAAACCCATAGAGTGCCTTTTGGAATTTGTAGACATTGTCGGAGAACTTGGGATCTTCAAAGCCCGGTGGTTGCTCAACATAGACAAGTTCTTGTATAGGGCCATTGAGAAATGCACTCTTCACGTCCATTTGATATAACTTGAAGTTGTGATGGGCGGCATAGGCTATAAGCATCTTGATTGCTTCAAGTCTAGCCACCAGTGCATATGTTTCTTCAAAGTACAAGCCCTCTACTTGAGTGAAGCCTTGAGCAACCAATCTTGCCTTGTTCCTTGTCACCACGCCATGCTCATCTTGCTTGTTCCGGAAGGCCCACTTGGTGCCAATGACATTGCTCTTAGGTCTTTCCACCAAGGACCACACTTGATTTCTCTCAAAATTGTTGAGCTGTTCTTGCATGGCCATCACCCAATCCGGATCATCAAGTGCTTGTTCTACCTTGAGAGGCTCCAAAGAGAAAACAAATGAGTAAAATTGGCAAAAATTTGCTAAATGAGAGCGAGTTGTTACTCCTTTTTGAAGACTCCCAAGGATATTGTCAACGGGATGGTCCCGTTGTATTGCTTGTCTTAGCCTTGGGTGATCAATGGCTTCATCTGGGTCTACTAGAGCTTCATCATCGTCTTGGTCAAGTATGGGTTGTAGGTTTTGTCCACGAACAGGAGTGTGATCAACTGCAGCTGTCGGGGAGGGTGCGGCACTGCCGCTCTGATGTGCGGCGCTGCCGCTGCCCAGCACTGCTGCAGGTGATTGCGGCACTGCTGCATCAGGTACATCAGTGGAATTTGAAACAGCAGCTGCTTGAGAAGCTTCCACCTTCGTAGCCTGTCCTTCTTGTGGTCCTATATCACCAATGGCTAATCGCTTGATTGCTTCGCAAGGTGGCTTCTCATTTCCTACAAGACTTGCATCAATTTGCTCTACTTGAGAGCCATTAGATTCATCAAACGTCACATCTACCGCTATTTCAATTCTCCCGGAGGTCTTATTGAAAACACTATAGGCATGTTCTTTTGATCCATAACCAATAAGAAAACCTTCATCAACTTTAGGCGCAAATTTAGAGGACTTGGGTTTCTTGTTAAGTATGAAACACTTACACCCAAATACTCTAAAGTAAGACACATTTGGTTTGTTACCGATTAGAAGCTCATATGAAGTTTTCTTCAACATCTTGTGTAGGTAGAGACGGTTGATGGCATGGCAAGCGGTGTTGATGGCTTCGGCCCAAAATAGGTCCGGAGTCTTGTACTCATCTAGCATTGTTCTTGCCATGTCAATAAGTGTCCAGTTCTTCCTCTCTACTACATCATTTTGTTGAGGGGTGTATGGAGTTGACAACTCATGCTTGATGCCCTCTTCATCAAGAAATTCTTCTATAAGGATGTTCTTGAATTCGGTCGCATTATCACTTCTCACTTTCTTGATTGGATAGCCGAATTCCTTTTGTGCCCTTCTAATGAATATATTCACCTTCTCTTGGATTTGACTCTTGTCAAACATAAAGAACACCCAAGTAAAACGGGAATAATCATCAACAATAACAAGACCATACTTGTTACCCCGATACTAAGGTAGGCAACCGGTCCAAAGAGGTCCACGTGAATTAGCTCCAATGGTTGCTTGGTGGAGACAATGCTCTTTGGTGGGTGAGGTACACCTACTTGCCTTCCCGCTTGGCATGCGCTACGCACCCTATCTTTCTCAAAATGAATATTTGTTAGTCCAAGAATGTGTTCATCTTTTAGAAGTTTGGTCAAGTTCCTCATCCCAACATGAGCTATGTTGGTGGTTTTCAACTAACACTTTATACCGCCAACATTTTCATAAAATCCACTCAAATGAACACCAAACTTAGAACTAGGGCTTATAACTAACGAATTCCACAAAAGTTTTGGTGAGTCATCATTTGCAGGAGGGCATCCATAGAAATACACAAGAAAGGCTAAGAATGCGCAAAGGAACAAAGCGTAAATACCATACTACACAAGCCAAAGAGGAGAAGGCCCACTACTATCTAAAACCAGGGCCCAAAGATGAGGAGAACAAGCCCAAAACCAAAGGAAACTGTCTCCAACTCGCGCAAAACCACCATGGCCTAAGTCCAGGGGATCACTGGAGGCTACACAACGAAGCTGGGCCGAAATGGCCCCAGTCATGGTGCGGCCGCACCCCCACCTGGCCCGTTTGGCCCCATCTTCTACCGACAGTCACTTACCGCCTCTCTTTGGTCGGTTCAAGTGGGGATGGCGGTAAATTCAATGCAGAGGAGGCGGTTTGTTCTTTCCATGTGAGGGGATCCAGGGAATATTCCAAGGAATACACCCCTCCTCTCCACCTATAAAAGGAGGACCTTTCCCCCTCATTCAACAACACCTCAAGGCAAAGAGCTACACCACAAGAGCACCACTCCAAAGGGGCTTAGGCCCTAGCTAGCTAGTAGACTTGGAGAGGGCGAGATGTGAGGGAGAGTACGGGGAAGCGCCGGGCTTGTCAGTGTCTCCCCAACTTGTACCTCGACGAACACCTGTACCTCAACGGGCAATCTCGCTAAGTGAGTGTTCGGGATTCTTATGGAATTAAGTCTTTGTCTAGTTAAGCTTTACTCTTATTTGCTTGCGGGTTCGTCGTCCGTCCCCGTGGCGGATACTCTAGTAGAGGGCTCCTGATAAAGACGGATCACCCTGTACGCCGCTAGAGTAGTAGTCGATAGCGTAGACGTGGTGTCTAGGCTAGAGTCTACCTTCGTTTGCCTCGTTCCCCACGGTTGAGGGGTAGGCGGCAGGTGGTGACAGCCCTGTCCGTCCCTTGTAATCCCCCACGTTCGGGTTCGGCGTAGAGCTACAGGCCGAAGGTACTTGGCAGACCAAGTATAAGTCGGTGCCCGAAGCAAGTGGGTAAAAGTAGAGTTTATCTGTCAATAGACCCTAAAACCATCGGAATCCATCTCAACCTCTACCAACTCTACCCTTGTGTTGTCCTTGGATGAACTAGTTAGAAGAGTACCTCCGTTCCCTGTAGAAAATACGATACCCTGAATACTTCCGGGTGAAGTGCTACAACGGTACTTCCGTGCGCTTGCGGATTATTTCTGTATGCGTTAAGAAATACTAACAAGCATTTCTGGCGCCGTTGCCGGGGAACGGTTGCTATATCTTTGAACCTAGTTCGTCCTCGTATCTATATC
>JAHUYU010002884.1:0-33503 GCA_030439765.1 Tripidium arundinaceum
ATCTGTAGTGCTGCGGCGCTCGGTGACGAGCGGCGTGTTTTTTCTTTTTTTCTATTGTTTTCGACTTGGCTTGGTGAATCTGTGTGTGTGATACTATGGTGACTCGGTTACTTCGGTTATTTGATGGTTCTTGTCGGTTCTTGTTTTTAAGGAGAACCAATCGGTCCCTGATTCTTATGGAATCAAATTTCATAGAAAACCAAAGAACCGAACCGATCGGTTTCGATTAACCGAATGCCCACCCCTGGTACACACAATCAAGAAGGTTTGCTTCTTCCTCTTCATTGATTCTTCTTAGGTGGAATTTTGTAGATGAGTAGTATTAGGTGTAATTTTTTGAAGATTAGTTCACATGTTATTCCCTAATGATTATGCAGTCGCTAGGTTTAGTTAAAATTGGGTATTCATATGTGTTTTTTGGATGATTCATATGTCCTATTCGAGTCCACTTGTGCTGGGCCAATATGTGATTCGAGCTCTGATTCGTTGACTCATTGTAATACTTTGCTAAGGTTGTCTAGGTGACTCAAGCTACCTCCGTGGTAGCGGTCTGGGGGAGCAGCACGTGGAATGGTAGGAGGACGAACTAGAGTATGAGCCGATGTTTGGAATTTCTCATGGACAGTATCTTTCAATGTACTGCCTTGAAGTGGAATTGAACCTTCCCATGGTTGTCAGGATCATCTCCCTTTTAAGTAGATTACCTAACTCAATAGTCTTTCATTGACTACTAGGTTAGATAGATCACTTAATTGGCCATCCAGATACACCACCCATATGATGTTCTATGTTAGACCTTCATCCAGGATCACGCAAAGGAAAGGAAACATCACAACCACAACTAAGTCATATTACATCACATGGTACATAAGTTTACAAACTATTGTTCCAAACTTAGTTCATGACACATGAAATACACACATTCAACCTAAACAACATCATCAGAGTAGCGGAAGTCTTTTATCAACATAGTTTTAAAGATAACAATGTGTGGGTGTGCCACTTTCCACACGTCTACGAGACATTGATCTCTCTACCACTCTTGGTCCTCAATGGACTCGGGTGCATAGAACAAACCCTAGGTATAAAACTAAACCTCCCCAGTCCGGCAGTCCCCATCCATTCCCACCCGGCCATCACAACCCCCAGCCCCCACTCCTCTGCTACTTCTAACCCTAGCAATGGTAGGCTCCAAGCAGCGGCGCGGGTGCAAAGCGGGGCGAGGTGCAGCGGCGCGGGAGCAAGGCACGGCGTGCGAGGAGCAGGCGAGGCCGCGAGGAGCAACGGTGTGCGATAGCGCAAGGAGCAACGGCGTGCGAGGCGGGGGCCACAGGCAAGGCCGCGAGCGTGAGGGACGACGGCGCGAGCCACAGCAGCGCACGACTGGCGTGAGTGAGAGGCATGGATCCCCAACTTCTGTAGTGCTGCGGCGCTCGGTGACGAGCGGCGTGTTTTTTCTTTTTTTCTATTGTTTTCGACTTGGCTTGGTGAATCTGTGTGTGTGATACTATGGTGACTCGGTTACTTCGGTTATTTGATGGTTCTTGTCGGTTCTTGTTTTTAAGGAGAACCAATCGGTCCCTGATTCTTATGGAATCAAATTTCATAGAAAACCAAAGAACCGAACCGATCGGTTTCGATTAACCGAATGCCCACCCCTGGTACACACAATCAAGAAGGTTTGCTTCTTCCTCTTCATTGATTCTTCTTAGGTGGAATTTTGTAGATGAGTAGTATTAGGTGTAATTTTTTGAAGATTAGTTCACATGTTATTCCCTAATGATTATCCTTGTTACTATATTGGGTAAGTCCTGCAGAGTACAATTGAGTACTCACCCTGTGATTGTTTATGTTTTGTAGGTAATGTTGCCCTGGCATATGGTTTGTTCTATGCACCCGAGTCCATTGAGGACCAAGAGTGGTAGAGAGATCAATGTCTCGTAGACGTGTGGAAAGTGGCACACCCACACATTGTTATCTTTAAAACTATGTTGATAAAAGACTTCCGCTACTCTGATGATGTTGTTTAGGTTGAATGTGTGTATTTCATGTGTCATGAACTAAGTTTGGAACAATAGTTTGTAAACTTATGTACCATGTGATGTAATATGACTTAGTTGTGGTTGTGATGTTTCCTTTCCTTTGCGTGATCCTGGATGAAGGTCTAACATAGAACATCATATGGGTGGTGTATCTGGATGGCCAATTAAGTGATCTATCTAACCTAGTAGTCAATGAAAGACTATTGAGTTAGGTAATCTACTTAAAAGGGAGATGATCCTGACAACCATGGGAAGGTTCAATTCCACTTCAAGGCAGTACATTGAAAGATACTGTCCATGAGAAATTCCAAACATCGGCTCATACTCTAGTTCGTCCTCCTACCATTCCACGTGCTGCTCCCCCAGACCGCTACCACGGAGGTAGCTTGAGTCACCTAGACAACCTTAGCAAAGTATTACAATGAGTCAACGAATCAGAGCTCGAATCACATATTGGCCCAGCACAAGTGGACTCGAATAGGACATATGAATCATCCAAAAAACACATATGAATACCCAATTTTAACTAAACCTAGCGACTGCATAATCATTAGGGAATAACATGTGAACTAATCTTCAAAAAATTACACCTAATACTACTCATCTACAAAATTCCACCTAAGAAGAATCAATGAAGAGGAAGAAGCAAACCTTCTTGATTGTGTGTACCAGGGGTGGGCATTCGGTTAATCGAAACCGATCGGTTCGGTTCTTTGGTTTTCTATGAAATTTGATTCCATAAGAATCAGGGACCGATTGGTTCTCCTTAAAAACAAGAACCGACAAGAACCATCAAATAACCGAAGTAACCGAGTCACCATAGTATCACACACACAGATTCACCAAGCCAAGTCGAAAACAATAGAAAAAAAGAAAAAACACGCCGCTCGTCACCGAGCGCCGCAGCACTACAGAAGTTGGGGATCCATGCCTCTCACTCACGCCAGTCGTGCGCTGCTGTGGCTCGCGCCGTCGTCCCTCACGCTCGCGGCCTTGCCTGTGGCCCCCGCCTCGCACGCCGTTGCTCCTTGCGCTATCGCACACCGTTGCTCCTCGCGGCCTCGCCTGCTCCTCGCACGCCGTGCCTTGCTCCCGCGCCGCTGCACCTCGCCCCGCTTTGCACCCGCGCCGCTGCTTGGAGCCTACCATTGCTAGGGTTAGAAGTAGCAGAGGAGTGGGGGCTGGGGGTTGTGATGGCCGGGTGGGAATGGATGGGGACTGCCGGACTGGGGAGGTTTAGTTTTATACCTAGGGTTTGTTTGTATGTTGGGCTAGATTGATGTTTTATGGGCCTTTAGGCTACAGTTCGGTTATATCGGTTAATTCGGTTAACTGAGGACGGGAACCGAATTGACCAAAATTATTTCGGTCATCTTAGACCCAGAACTGAACTTGTGACTAAATATTTCGGCTTCAGTTACTTCGGTTTCGGTTCCGATTATTTCGGTTCGGTTTTCGGCTCAGTTATTTTTGCCCAGGCTTAGTGTGTACGACGAGATTAGGAGATTTGGTTCTTGTTTAGCTCAGGGAGATGAGGATTTGCAAGGTGTGTACAACGAGATCAGGAGCTTCTGTACGTGTTCTGCTCGGCGAGATCAAGATTCGAAGCCTGCGAGATTAATTTAAGTTTCAACCAAAATCTCTAATATATAAGTGGGAAAAAAGTGGAAGGAGTTCATGTCCAATGTACCATGAATTTGATTTGATTTTCTGATACAAGATGGTGTCTTCGATCGATTCGATTCCGATCCAATGGCCAATGTGGCCTCGTCGGCTTCTCGAAGAACGCGACAGCAGGAGCGGCGGCGTAGGGCCCTGGGAGGAGGTGTCGCATCCCGGTCATCAATAGCTCCATATGCGAGCGGCGACGCAGCGCCCCGGGAGGAGACGTCGCATCCCGGACATCGACAGCCTGCAGCGCGTTGGATGGCAGCATGAGACAGGAGCAGCGGAGGCGACGCTGCGTGCGGGACGGTAGCGCGTAACTCATGCGGCGGCGACGCGGGGCGGCATGCGTTTTTTTTCTCTCGAAGGATCGATGGAACACGAGCGTACGTGAGGAGTGGGCCCAAAAAGACAGAACACGAGCGGATGTTATCCGAGGGGGCTGGATGGTTGAGCCTGAATAGAATGGGCCAGACGAAAGGAACGTGGCAGAAATTTTAGCCCTTTATTAATACTGGTATAGGTATAGATAGAAGAGGCTTTTACCTGTGTGCCATTATAAAAGTTGGTAATTACACACAAGCCATTAAAAAAGTTAAATTCTCACAGGTGCCACTGCTCTAAACTCTTTTGCCCTCCACGTCACTTCCGTCAGATTTGGCTCTAATGGTGTCAAACTGTGTGTGTGAAAAGTCGAAAATACCCTCAGTTATGAATATGTAATTAATTTTTTTAGTATCTTAATGACCTCAAATGAAAAAACTCAAAACTAGAAAGTTGTAGATCTCGACAATAACTACAATTTTTGTATATAAATTATCTTCATTTAATTCCGTAAAAAAAAGTTATGATTTGATATGATTAATATGTCTTAGAAAAATCACATTTTTTACGGAATCAAATGAAGATAATTTTTATATAAATATTGTAGATCTCGACTTTCTAGTTTTGAGTTTTTTCATTTGAGATCGTTAGCATGCTAAAAAAATTAATTGCATATTCAGACCTGAGCGTATTTTTGACTTTTCACACCCGCAGTTTGACACCATTAGATCCAAATCTGACGGAAGTGGCATAGAGGACAAATGAGTTTAGAACAGTGACGCCTATGAGAATTCAACTTTTTTAATGGCTTATGTGTAATTACAAAACACTCAGATAGAACCCTGGGACTCGGAGGGGGCCAGCAAATGGCCACGCCTGACACATGCACCCGGGGTAAAAACGGAAACGAAGAAATACTTTGCCACAAGGGCCGCTGCTGCCTGCTACAGAAGCGTCACGCCGTACGGAGCCCTGCCCTGCGCCCTGAGCCTTGTTCCTCCCGAGCCGTCCCTGGACGAGCCTTGTTCCTCCCTGCGCCCTCCTTCCGAAGAGAAAATTGGAAATTTGCCACTGCTATCATTGGGCTTCGCAAACTTAACAGTGTCGTCGTAGACTTCGCAAAATCACCCTCCATTAGATGAAGTCCTTGCATCCCCTGCCATTCCACACGTTTTCTCTAATCTCTCTCTAGATGAGGCACCTAAACTGACTAATTTGCCCCTGGGGCTAATTAACGTAGATAGGTAATACGTACGCCTGGACGGTGGACGCTGTGTGCTGGTCGCTGGGGGAGCCGGTTGCTGCTGCCGAGCTTGCTATGCATGGCCCCTGGGCAGAGCAGGGTGTTGCTGCCATGTCCGCTGGGCACCAGGCTGTTTATGCCAGGCTTGCTGCATGGCCGCTGGGCAGTGCCGGCAGCTGCTGCTGGTGGCCACGGTTATGGCAAATGAAATATATACAAATAATATAATATATTGAAGAAAAAATAATGACAGCAAGCTAGTGTATAAATTGAGAATTTAGTGGTTCATCTCACAAATCCATAAATTGAGAATAAAGGAGTTCGTTTCGCAAATACATAGTTCCGGAATTAAAGGAGTTCATCTCACAAATAGAAAACATCTTAGATCGAATAAATGCAAGTTCACTTCTCACAAAATAAAGTCTCCACATGTCACAATATATCATTCATCCAATATGTAGCTTTCTCTTTGGAGTTATCTTCTTTGCTGGAGCTACAGTAGGAATCCTCTCAGGAGTAGCGGAGCAGGTTTGCGAAGAACTGTCTTCTCCCAACAAGAAAGCAAGACGGCTGCACACATATGTGTTATGACCATTAGCTAAATCTCTTAGTTTCATATTTGTATGTTACATTATAAATTTTTACCTTCTAGTGACCCTGCCTGGACTATCCTGTAATATTTGTTCTCTAGTTGGCCTGTGCGGGGTGCTAAGTTCACCTGGCCTAGCTTTTGTACTGTTCTTTCTAGGTTGCCTCTTTCTACAAGTAGGAAAAAAATTAAAATTCAGCATGAATTAGATAGTTAGATATATTCACCTCTACAGTGCTTTGACCTTTATGTTTGCTAGCATGTAGTTTCCAAGGGCAATCATCGCTGGACTTGCAGAAGCCTCTAAATCTTGTCTTATCTGACTTCTCTGTCCCTAGAGCAAACTCCTCGTTGATGGCAAATTGCCGCACTGCCATTCGAAATTCGTCCATTGATGGGTAAATAGTGCCAACATCCATTTTTGGGTGGTCCTTATCATACGAGATCACCAATTCATCTGGTATGACATCGCTAACAGGAATGGCCGCACCATCATTGTCAACATTTTCCTCAACCATTCCAGGTTTATTTGATGCAGTCATGTTTCCTGTCTCCTCATCTCTCAAGCCTAAAAGCACATATATGCGATCCTCGCTTAAAAGTTCAATTCTTCCTTCGTCATCATGTGTCTCAACTATCTGTAAGCTATCCCAATCGACACGTGGGACATGTTCTGGAAACTCCAAATTAGACCTAAACAAATACAACTAGTACAATACTTATGCTGCTAACGACAACATAGAAAAAAAATAGCCTAATAATATGTAATACGCTATTGACAAAAAAAACACAGTGTTTAACCTGTTCAAGTCGTGCAGCATGGTTGGAGCCAGAGCTGGGGTGTCATGCATCATGGCCGAAGTCGCGTCTTGCAGTAGCGCCGTTGGTGGCGTGTGGGGCAGCATGGTCCGCACCTTATCGATCGCGTCAGACGGTGTCAGCATGTCGGACCGCGGCAGCCCATCTGCCGGCGTTGGGCCGTAGGGCACCACAACAACATCGGGCAGCGGCAGGGATGCAGGTCGCGGCAGCGAGTCCGGTGGCGGCGGCGTGGAATCCACGTCGATGTTCGCCGAGAGATCGGCGGCGGCGCGGTTACGTGAGGAGACGGTTTCTCCGTACGTGAAGTTTGGACTCCAGGTACGTACGTATCTACGTTGATTAGCCCCAGGGGCAAATTGGTCAGTTTAGGTGCCTCATCTAGAGAGAGATTAGAGGAAACGTGTGGAATGGCAGGAGATGCAAGGACTTCATCTGATGGATGGTAATTTTGCGAAGTCTACGACAACTATGTTAAGTTTGCGAAGCCCAAGATAGCAGTGGCAAATTTCCGATTTTCTCCCTCCCGAACCCCTCCAAGAAAAGGCGGCTCCAACCATGCTGCACGACTTGAACAGGTTAAACACTGTGTTTTTTTTGTCAATAGCGTATTACATATTATTAGGCTATTTTTTTTCTATGTTGTCGTTAGCAGCATAAGTATTGTACTAGTTGTATTTGTTTAGGTCTAATTTGGAGTTTCCAGAACATGTCCCACGTGTCGATTGGGATAGCTTACAGATAGTTGAGACACATGATGACGAAGGAAGAATTGAACTTTTAAGCGAGGATCGCATATATGTGCTTTTAGGCTTGAGAGATGAGGAGACAGGAAACATGACTGCATCAAATAAACCTGGAATGGTTGAGGAAAATGTTGACAATGATGGTGCGGCCATTCCTGTTAGCGATGTCATACCAGATGAATTGGTGATCTCGTATGATAAGGACCACCCAAAAATGGATGTTGGCACTATTTACCCATCAATGGACGAATTTCGAATGGCAGTGCGGCAATTTGCCATCAACGAGGAGTTTGCTCTAGGGACAGAGAAGTCAGATAAGACAAGATTTAGAGGCTTCTGCAAGTCCAGCGATGATTGCCCTTGGAAACTACATGCTAGCAAACATAAAGGTCAAAGCACTGTAGAGGTGAATATATCTAACTATCTAATTCATGCTGAATTTTAATTTTTTTCCTACTTGTAGAAAGAGGCAACCTAGAAAGAACAGTACAAAAGCTAGGCCAGGTGAACTTAGCACCCCGCACAGGCCAACTAGAGAACAAATATTACAGGATAGTCCAGGCAGGGTCACTAGAAGGTAAAAATTTATAATGTAACATACAAATATGAAACTAAGAGATTTAGCTAATGGTCATAACACATATGTGTGCAGCCGTCTTGCTTTCTTGTTGGGAGAAGACAGTTCTTCGCAAACCTGCTCCGCTACTCCTGAGAGGATTCCTACTGTAGCTCCAGCAAAGAAGATAACTCCAAAGAGAAAGCTACATATTGGATGAATGATATATTGTGACATGTGGAGACTTTATTTTGTGAGAAGTGAACTTGCATTTATTCGATCTAAGATGTTTTCTATTTGTGAGATGAACTCCTTTAATTCCGGAACTATGTATTTGCGAAACGAACTCCTTTATTCTCAATTTATGGATTTGTGAGATGAACCACTAAATCTCAATTTATACACTAGCTTGCTGTCATTATTTTTTCTTCAATATATTATATTATTTGTATATATTTCATTTGCCATAACCGTGGCCACCAGCAGCAGCTGCCGGCACTGCCCAGCGGCCATGCAGCAAGCCTGGCATAAACAGCCTGGTGCCCAGCGGACATGGCAGCAACACCCTGCTCTGCCCAGGGGCCATGCATAGCAAGCTCGGCAGCAGCAACCGGCTCCCCCAGCGACCAGCACACAGCGTCCACCGTCCAGGCGTACGTATTACCTATCTACGTTAATTAGCCCCAGGGGCAAATTAGTCAGTTTAGGTGCCTCATCTAGAGAGAGATTAGAGAAAACGTGTGGAATGGCAGGGGATGCAAGGACTTCATCTAATGGAGGGTGATTTTGCGAAGTCTACGACGACACTGTTAAGTTTGCGAAGCCCAATGATAGCAGTGGCAAATTTCCAATTTTCTCTTCGGAAGGAGGGCGCAGGGAGGAACAAGGCTCGTCCAGGGACGGCTCGGGAGGAACAAGGCTCAGGGCGCAGGGCAGGGCTCCGTACGGCGTGACGCTTCTGTAGCAGGCAGCAGCGGCCCTTGTGGCAAAGTATTTCTTCGTTTCCGTTTTTACCCCGGGTGCATGTGTCAGGCGTGGCCATTTGCTGGCCCCCTCCGAGTCCCAGGGTTCTATCTGAGTGTTTTGTAATTACACATAAGCCATTAAAAAAGTTGAATTCTCATAGGCGTCACTGTTCTAAACTCATTTGTCCTCTATGCCACTTCCGTCAGATTTGGATCTAATGGTGTCAAACTGCGGGTGTGAAAAGTCAAAAATACGCTCAGGTCTGAATATGCAATTAATTTTTTTAGCATGCTAACGATCTCAAATGAAAAAACTCAAAACTAGAAAGTCGAGATCTACAATATTTATATAAAAATTATCTTCATTTGATTCCGTAAAAAATGTGATTTTTCTAAGACATATTAATCATATCAAATCATAACTTTTTTTTACGGAATTAAATGAAGATAATTTATATACAAAAATTGTAGTTATTGTCGAGATCTACAACTTTCTAGTTTTGAGTTTTTTCATTTGAGGTCATTAAGATACTAAAAAAATTAATTACATATTCATAACTGAGGGTATTTTCGACTTTTCACACACACAGTTTGACACCATTAGAGCCAAATCTGACGGAAGTGACGTGGAGGGCAAAAGAGTTTAGAGCAGTGGCACCTGTGAGAATTTAACTTTTTTAATGGCTTGTGTGTAATTACCAACTTTTATAATGGCACACAGGTAAAAGCCTCTTCTATCTATACCTATACCAGTATTAATAAAGGGCTAAAATTTCTGCCACGTTCCTTTCGTCTGGCCCATTCTATTCAGGCTCAACCATCCAGCCCCCTCGGATAACATCCGCTCGTGTTCTGTCTTTTTGGGCCCACTCCTCACGTACGCTCGTGTTCCATCGATCCTTCGAGAGAAAAAAAAACGCATGCCGCCCCGCGTCGCCGCCGCATGAGTTACGCGCTACCGTCCCGCACGCAGCGTCGCCTCCGCTGCTCCTGTCTCATGCTGCCATCCAACGCGCTGCAGGCTGTCGATGTCCGGGATGCGACGTCTCCTCCCGGGGCGCTGCGTCGCCGCTCGCATATGGAGCTATTGATGACCGGGATGCGACACCTCCTCCCAGGGCCCTACGCCGCCGCTCCTGCTGTCGCGTTCTTCGAGAAGCCGACGAGGCCACATTGGCCATTGGATCGGAATCGAATCGATCGAAGACACCATCTTGTATCAGAAAATCAAATCAAATTCATGGTACATTGGACATGAACTCCTTCCACTTTTTTCCCACTTATATATTAGAGATTTTGGTTGAAACTTAAATTAATCTCGCAGGCTTCGAATCTTGATCTCGCCGAGCAGAACACGTACAGAAGCTCCTGATCTCGTTGTACACACCTTGCAAATCCTCATCTCCCTGAGCTAAACAAGAACCAAATCTCCTAATCTCGTCGTACACACTAAGCCTGGGCAAAAATAACTGAGCCGAAAACCGAACCGAAATAATCGGAACCGAAACCGAAGTAACTGAAGCCGAAATATTTAGTCACAAGTTCAGTTCTGGGTCTAAGATGACCGAAATAATTTTGGTCAATTCGGTTCCCGTCCTCAGTTAACCGAATTAACCGATATA
Organism: Tripidium arundinaceum; assembly: GCA_030439765.1. NCBI lineage: Eukaryota > Viridiplantae > Streptophyta > Magnoliopsida > Poales > Poaceae > Tripidium > Tripidium arundinaceum. The sequence continues at coordinate 10,572 of JAHUYU010002884.1, forward strand.
ACCGAACTGTAGCCTAAAGGCCCATAAAACATCAATCTAGCCCAACATACAAACAAACCCTAGGTATAAAACTAAACCTCCCCAGTCCGGCAGTCCCCATCCATTCCCACCCGGCCATCACAACCCCCAGCCCCCACTCCTCTGCTACTTCTAACCCTAGCAATGGTAGGCTCCAAGCAGCGGCGCGGGTGCAAAGCGGGGCGAGGTGCAGCGGCGCGGGAGCAAGGCACGGCGTGCGAGGAGCAGGCGAGGCCGCGAGGAGCAACGGTGTGCGATAGCGCAAGGAGCAACGGCGTGCGAGGCGGGGGCCACAGGCAAGGCCGCGAGCGTGAGGGACGACGGCGCGAGCCACAGCAGCGCACGACTGGCGTGAGTGAGAGGCATGGATCCCCAACTTCTGTAGTGCTGCGGCGCTCGGTGACGAGCGGCGTGTTTTTTCTTTTTTTCTATTGTTTTCGACTTGGCTTGGTGAATCTGTGTGTGTGATACTATGGTGACTCGGTTACTTCGGTTATTTGATGGTTCTTGTCGGTTCTTGTTTTTAAGGAGAACCAATCGGTCCCTGATTCTTATGGAATCAAATTTCATAGAAAACCAAAGAACCGAACCGATCGGTTTCGATTAACCGAATGCCCACCCCTGGTACACACAATCAAGAAGGTTTGCTTCTTCCTCTTCATTGATTCTTCTTAGGTGGAATTTTGTAGATGAGTAGTATTAGGTGTAATTTTTTGAAGATTAGTTCACATGTTATTCCCTAATGATTATGCAGTCGCTAGGTTTAGTTAAAATTGGGTATTCATATGTGTTTTTTGGATGATTCATATGTCCTATTCGAGTCCACTTGTGCTGGGCCAATATGTGATTCGAGCTCTGATTCGTTGACTCATTGTAATACTTTGCTAAGGTTGTCTAGGTGACTCAAGCTACCTCCGTGGTAGCGGTCTGGGGGAGCAGCACGTGGAATGGTAGGAGGACGAACTAGAGTATGAGCCGATGTTTGGAATTTCTCATGGACAGTATCTTTCAATGTACTGCCTTGAAGTGGAATTGAACCTTCCCATGGTTGTCAGGATCATCTCCCTTTTAAGTAGATTACCTAACTCAATAGTCTTTCATTGACTACTAGGTTAGATAGATCACTTAATTGGCCATCCAGATACACCACCCATATGATGTTCTATGTTAGACCTTCATCCAGGATCACGCAAAGGAAAGGAAACATCACAACCACAACTAAGTCATATTACATCACATTGTTATCTTTAAAACTATGTTGATAAAAGACTTCCGCTACTCTGATGATGTTGTTTAGGTTGAATGTGTGTATTTCATGTGTCATGAACTAAGTTTGGAACAATAGTTTGTAAACTTATGTACCATGTGATGTAATATGACTTAGTTGTGGTTGTGATGTTTCCTTTCCTTTGCGTGATCCTGGATGAAGGTCTAACATAGAACATCATATGGGTGGTGTATCTGGATGGCCAATTAAGTGATCTATCTAACCTAGTAGTCAATGAAAGACTATTGAGTTAGGTAATCTACTTAAAAGGGAGATGATCCTGACAACCATGGGAAGGTTCAATTCCACTTCAAGGCAGTACATTGAAAGATACTGTCCATGAGAAATTCCAAACATCGGCTCATACTCTAGTTCGTCCTCCTACCATTCCACGTGCTGCTCCCCCAGACCGCTACCACGGAGGTAGCTTGAGTCACCTAGACAACCTTAGCAAAGTATTACAATGAGTCAACGAATCAGAGCTCGAATCACATATTGGCCCAGCACAAGTGGACTCGAATAGGACATATGAATCATCCAAAAAACACATATGAATACCCAATTTTAACTAAACCTAGCGACTGCATAATCATTAGGGAATAACATGTGAACTAATCTTCAAAAAATTACACCTAATACTACTCATCTACAAAATTCCACCTAAGAAGAATCAATGAAGAGGAAGAAGCAAACCTTCTTGATTGTGTGTACCAGGGGTGGGCATTCGGTTAATCGAAACCGATCGGTTCGGTTCTTTGGTTTTCTATGAAATTTGATTCCATAAGAATCAGGGACCGATTGGTTCTCCTTAAAAACAAGAACCGACAAGAACCATCAAATAACCGAAGTAACCGAGTCACCATAGTATCACACACACAGATTCACCAAGCCAAGTCGAAAACAATAGAAAAAAAGAAAAAACACGCCGCTCGTCACCGAGCGCCGCAGCACTACAGAAGTTGGGGATCCATGCCTCTCACTCACGCCAGTCGTGCGCTGCTGTGGCTCGCGCCGTCGTCCCTCACGCTCGCGGCCTTGCCTGTGGCCCCCGCCTCGCACGCCGTTGCTCCTTGCGCTATCGCACACCGTTGCTCCTCGCGGCCTCGCCTGCTCCTCGCACGCCGTGCCTTGCTCCCGCGCCGCTGCACCTCGCCCCGCTTTGCACCCGCGCCGCTGCTTGGAGCCTACCATTGCTAGGGTTAGAAGTAGCAGAGGAGTGGGGGCTGGGGGTTGTGATGGCCGGGTGGGAATGGATGGGGACTGCCGGACTGGGGAGGTTTAGTTTTATACCTAGGGTTTGTTTGTATGTTGGGCTAGATTGATGTTTTATGGGCCTTTAGGCTACAGTTCGGTTATATCGGTTAATTCGGTTAACTGAGGACGGGAACCGAATTGACCAAAATTATTTCGGTCATCTTAGACCCAGAACTGAACTTGTGACTAAATATTTCGGCTTCAGTTACTTCGGTTTCGGTTCCGATTATTTCGGTTCGGTTTTCGGCTCAGTTATTTTTGCCCAGGCTTAGTGTGTACGACGAGATTAGGAGATTTGGTTCTTGTTTAGCTCAGGGAGATGAGGATTTGCAAGGTGTGTACAACGAGATCAGGAGCTTCTGTACGTGTTCTGCTCGGCGAGATCAAGATTCGAAGCCTGCGAGATTAATTTAAGTTTCAACCAAAATCTCTAATATATAAGTGGGAAAAAAGTGGAAGGAGTTCATGTCCAATGTACCATGAATTTGATTTGATTTTCTGATACAAGATGGTGTCTTCGATCGATTCGATTCCGATCCAATGGCCAATGTGGCCTCGTCGGCTTCTCGAAGAACGCGACAGCAGGAGCGGCGGCGTAGGGCCCTGGGAGGAGGTGTCGCATCCCGGTCATCAATAGCTCCATATGCGAGCGGCGACGCAGCGCCCCGGGAGGAGACGTCGCATCCCGGACATCGACAGCCTGCAGCGCGTTGGATGGCAGCATGAGACAGGAGCAGCGGAGGCGACGCTGCGTGCGGGACGGTAGCGCGTAACTCATGCGGCGGCGACGCGGGGCGGCATGCGTTTTTTTTCTCTCGAAGGATCGATGGAACACGAGCGTACGTGAGGAGTGGGCCCAAAAAGACAGAACACGAGCGGATGTTATCCGAGGGGGCTGGATGGTTGAGCCTGAATAGAATGGGCCAGACGAAAGGAACGTGGCAGAAATTTTAGCCCTTTATTAATACTGGTATAGGTATAGATAGAAGAGGCTTTTACCTGTGTGCCATTATAAAAGTTGGTAATTACACACAAGCCATTAAAAAAGTTAAATTCTCACAGGTGCCACTGCTCTAAACTCTTTTGCCCTCCACGTCACTTCCGTCAGATTTGGCTCTAATGGTGTCAAACTGTGTGTGTGAAAAGTCGAAAATACCCTCAGTTATGAATATGTAATTAATTTTTTTAGTATCTTAATGACCTCAAATGAAAAAACTCAAAACTAGAAAGTTGTAGATCTCGACAATAACTACAATTTTTGTATATAAATTATCTTCATTTAATTCCGTAAAAAAAAGTTATGATTTGATATGATTAATATGTCTTAGAAAAATCACATTTTTTACGGAATCAAATGAAGATAATTTTTATATAAATATTGTAGATCTCGACTTTCTAGTTTTGAGTTTTTTCATTTGAGATCGTTAGCATGCTAAAAAAATTAATTGCATATTCAGACCTGAGCGTATTTTTGACTTTTCACACCCGCAGTTTGACACCATTAGATCCAAATCTGACGGAAGTGGCATAGAGGACAAATGAGTTTAGAACAGTGACGCCTATGAGAATTCAACTTTTTTAATGGCTTATGTGTAATTACAAAACACTCAGATAGAACCCTGGGACTCGGAGGGGGCCAGCAAATGGCCACGCCTGACACATGCACCCGGGGTAAAAACGGAAACGAAGAAATACTTTGCCACAAGGGCCGCTGCTGCCTGCTACAGAAGCGTCACGCCGTACGGAGCCCTGCCCTGCGCCCTGAGCCTTGTTCCTCCCGAGCCGTCCCTGGACGAGCCTTGTTCCTCCCTGCGCCCTCCTTCCGAAGAGAAAATTGGAAATTTGCCACTGCTATCATTGGGCTTCGCAAACTTAACAGTGTCGTCGTAGACTTCGCAAAATCACCCTCCATTAGATGAAGTCCTTGCATCCCCTGCCATTCCACACGTTTTCTCTAATCTCTCTCTAGATGAGGCACCTAAACTGACTAATTTGCCCCTGGGGCTAATTAACGTAGATAGGTAATACGTACGCCTGGACGGTGGACGCTGTGTGCTGGTCGCTGGGGGAGCCGGTTGCTGCTGCCGAGCTTGCTATGCATGGCCCCTGGGCAGAGCAGGGTGTTGCTGCCATGTCCGCTGGGCACCAGGCTGTTTATGCCAGGCTTGCTGCATGGCCGCTGGGCAGTGCCGGCAGCTGCTGCTGGTGGCCACGGTTATGGCAAATGAAATATATACAAATAATATAATATATTGAAGAAAAAATAATGACAGCAAGCTAGTGTATAAATTGAGAATTTAGTGGTTCATCTCACAAATCCATAAATTGAGAATAAAGGAGTTCGTTTCGCAAATACATAGTTCCGGAATTAAAGGAGTTCATCTCACAAATAGAAAACATCTTAGATCGAATAAATGCAAGTTCACTTCTCACAAAATAAAGTCTCCACATGTCACAATATATCATTCATCCAATATGTAGCTTTCTCTTTGGAGTTATCTTCTTTGCTGGAGCTACAGTAGGAATCCTCTCAGGAGTAGCGGAGCAGGTTTGCGAAGAACTGTCTTCTCCCAACAAGAAAGCAAGACGGCTGCACACATATGTGTTATGACCATTAGCTAAATCTCTTAGTTTCATATTTGTATGTTACATTATAAATTTTTACCTTCTAGTGACCCTGCCTGGACTATCCTGTAATATTTGTTCTCTAGTTGGCCTGTGCGGGGTGCTAAGTTCACCTGGCCTAGCTTTTGTACTGTTCTTTCTAGGTTGCCTCTTTCTACAAGTAGGAAAAAAATTAAAATTCAGCATGAATTAGATAGTTAGATATATTCACCTCTACAGTGCTTTGACCTTTATGTTTGCTAGCATGTAGTTTCCAAGGGCAATCATCGCTGGACTTGCAGAAGCCTCTAAATCTTGTCTTATCTGACTTCTCTGTCCCTAGAGCAAACTCCTCGTTGATGGCAAATTGCCGCACTGCCATTCGAAATTCGTCCATTGATGGGTAAATAGTGCCAACATCCATTTTTGGGTGGTCCTTATCATACGAGATCACCAATTCATCTGGTATGACATCGCTAACAGGAATGGCCGCACCATCATTGTCAACATTTTCCTCAACCATTCCAGGTTTATTTGATGCAGTCATGTTTCCTGTCTCCTCATCTCTCAAGCCTAAAAGCACATATATGCGATCCTCGCTTAAAAGTTCAATTCTTCCTTCGTCATCATGTGTCTCAACTATCTGTAAGCTATCCCAATCGACACGTGGGACATGTTCTGGAAACTCCAAATTAGACCTAAACAAATACAACTAGTACAATACTTATGCTGCTAACGACAACATAGAAAAAAAATAGCCTAATAATATGTAATACGCTATTGACAAAAAAAACACAGTGTTTAACCTGTTCAAGTCGTGCAGCATGGTTGGAGCCAGAGCTGGGGTGTCATGCATCATGGCCGAAGTCGCGTCTTGCAGTAGCGCCGTTGGTGGCGTGTGGGGCAGCATGGTCCGCACCTTATCGATCGCGTCAGACGGTGTCAGCATGTCGGACCGCGGCAGCCCATCTGCCGGCGTTGGGCCGTAGGGCACCACAACAACATCGGGCAGCGGCAGGGATGCAGGTCGCGGCAGCGAGTCCGGTGGCGGCGGCGTGGAATCCACGTCGATGTTCGCCGAGAGATCGGCGGCGGCGCGGTTACGTGAGGAGACGGTTTCTCCGTACGTGAAGTTTGGACTCCAGGTACGTACGTATCTACGTTGATTAGCCCCAGGGGCAAATTGGTCAGTTTAGGTGCCTCATCTAGAGAGAGATTAGAGGAAACGTGTGGAATGGCAGGAGATGCAAGGACTTCATCTGATGGATGGTAATTTTGCGAAGTCTACGACAACTATGTTAAGTTTGCGAAGCCCAAGATAGCAGTGGCAAATTTCCGATTTTCTCCCTCCCGAACCCCTCCAAGAAAAGGCGGCTCCAACAACCAGAGCGCTCATCAGCAAAATCTGTACAAGATCCGCCCTCGATTTGGGTAGCACGAGCGAACGTGAGGCCGGGCCGTCGAGTGAAACAAGATTCGCCATGGGGCGGAACAGGAAGGAGTCCGGCTATCCGGCGGCGGCTCTAGAGGAGGAGCAAGAAGAGGCGGAGGAACAGACTGAGGAGGGCGACGAGGAAGAGGGGGAGGAACAGACGGAGGAGGGGTCTGGTGGGGAGGATCAGGCCGAGGCTGAGGCGGAGACGCCGGCACAGGAAGTCGTGGAGCCGCCGAAGCTGGCCGAGGGCTTCTACGAGATCGAGGCCATCCGCCGCCGCCGCCTCCGCAAGGGCCAGCTTCAGTACCTCGTCAAGTGGTCGGTGACGGTCCTTGCTCTCCCAAATCCCAATCTTTCCCCTTTTTGCAATTTTCCCGTAGGCGTAGCGCTTCTTCCTCCTTGATTCTTGCTTGGACGGTAGTCCAGATTCTTGCGCAGTTAGTACCGTTTGGGCGTGGTTTGGTGTTTAATACACCACATTTGTTTGTTGTTGGATGGGATGGTGACTCTGCCGAAGTAGGTTGAGTTCAAGTGCGCTGGAAACTATCGGTTTTTTATTGGTTCGTGCAATGCGTTTTCCTTGTCTATTTGTTTTTATTCAAATATCAGCATGGCTCGTGGACGTATCTAGCACGATGTAGGTGCTAAGTCATGAACTCCACATTCAAGAATGGATGTTTGGCTATGGAGCAATGCTCTACTGAAGTAATTTCTGTGATTTTGGACACAACTATTCCATTCTCTTATTAAATAGAGCGCGCGTTGCAGCATTTGCAATTTGGTGGCCAACTTTGGTAGTCATTGAGTCATGTCTTCCTCTGACTTCATGTTTGCTTCATTAAATAGATTCATTGTGTAATGTATAGTTGCTCTTTCTTTCCTTGATTGAGAACTACGGATTTGAAAGCTGAATGTTGTGTATATGCATGTTTACTGCATATATGTTACTGCTGATACTGTATTCCTACCAATTTGATGTGATTTATAAGGCGTGGGTGGCCGGAGAGTGCTAACACATGGGAACCCCTTGAAAACCTGAAGGCCTGTTCCGACATTGTTGATGCTTTCAATAAGCGGTATGAATGTGTATTGCTTCTGTTCAGCATTAGATTCACATGCGCAGCTGATAACATTATTTGCTGGTGGTTTTATCAAACACAGGTCAAGGTCACCTAGGTCCTCTCGAAAGCGAAAGCGCAAGACTGCAACAACTCCAACATCCAATCCTAACCCTTCTCGTGGCAAACGTGGTCGACCACCTCGGTCGGAGGCCCGGAGCATGCAAGGCATACATTCCTCAGAAGTGAAGAAACTTCCCTGCAGGACAAGTAGTAGGAGAGCAAATAATAATAGTAACAAGACCTCACCTGGGGGCCTTGATGCATCAGTGAACTTGCTTGGGCAAAGAGTAGTACAGGAGGGTAGTTCTGGTGTGGTCTCAGTTGGGTTTCCGTCTCAAGGGGCTCCCTTATCTGTTAGCTTGACTGACCAGCAAGATGTGCAGCACCCTGCTAATGGTTCATTGAAGGTGGACAATTCAATACGAGCAACCCCACCTCAGGGTGCACAGGTGACAGGTGCCAAGAAGCGCAAGTCTGGATGTGTCAGAAGGTTCAAACAGGATGAAGTAACACAGGAGCAAGGAGATATCCGTGATCGCACAAGTGACAAGCCAGGCAATGAGACTGTTGATTCCACAGAAGGAGAAACTGGTGATAAGAACAAGGGGGAGGACTCTGGTAACCAAATTCATATGCCTAAGATCATTAAGATCATCAAGCCAGTTCGCTATTTTGCCACAGTTATGGATGGTGTGCAGCAAGTTGCAATAACATTCAAGGCACTCAGGTCATAGCTTCTTTCTTAGTTCGCGGGTCTTATTTTCTCTACAAAAGTTTCATGTTCACATGCTGACGGTGCATGGTATTTTGGCATTGCTCCTTTTCAAGTTATAGAGCGCTATCATCAATAGGAATGATACTTTATGCAACATAAAGTGATAAAACCACATATTCACACAGTAGAGTGCTTGGTTTGCTATTCTTCGCCGGAGTCACCTAAATGTTTTTTGTATACTTTGAACCAATTCAGGATTGAAGAGTAACTGTAAAGAGAAATTTGCATCCAATCTGGATTTTGATATTATCGCCTGCTTGTTGTCTTATCTGAAGGCACTAAGGTGATGGTGCAATAAGTTGTTTAATTTAAAACATAGAATTATTTATCTCTGCTTTAGTGTACATTTAAAGATCTGTTTTCATGCCTTTATTTTTTGTTTCATTTTACTTCTTGTGCACTGGATTTTGAAATCAATTACTTCTACTTATAATCTTGGGTTATGGTAGAATTGTCTTCAAGTTAATTTGTTTGATTGAGTTTTGAATGGAATTGATTGGATAATATAAGTAGGCTAACTTTACAAAGATAATTTGGGAGGCCTTCATTTAAAACCTTAAAATGTGCATTTGTTGATTCTATTATTCTGAATTTAGGGGATTGCATACTTTTTTTCTGAAACTGGGATTGCTACATGATTCATTGTCAAAGTAATTAGATTAGTGTCCAACAGCAAAGATGATAATTGGGTATTGGAGTCATGCCTGTAGCAGCTCTAGGTATAACAAATGGTTATACTATTGCATCATACATTCATAATGAATTGTTTGTTGTCCTCTGTTTTGGAGCTGGCCTCGAAGGTACTGGCTTGACTTGGTTATTGGTATGAGTTGCTGGTGCTATACTTGATACTAGAGCTTTTGTCTAGTTAATACTACGATATTGGTTTAGTCAATTTGGGAGCTTAAAATATGCATTTGAAGATTCCAGTGTTCCTCAACTTATGGAACTACATTCCCATTTTTTTGGAATGAACATGCTATCTGTTTAATACATACAACAACAACAGCAACAACAAAGCCATTCAGTCCCAAGCAAGTTGGGGTAGGCTAGAGTTGAAACCCAACAAGAGCCTGTAAACACAGTTTAGGCACGTCAATAGCTGTTTTGTTGTTTAATACATATTGGTATGAAACCCTACTATATTTCCAGTATAGAAGCAGTTGGTGTGCATCAAATTTGAGAAATGGTGTGTTCCAAAGCATGCAACACAGTATCTTGTGGGTTCTTATAGTATCAGTAAAATATTCTTTTGTCTCTTAGATTGCTGTATTATTAAAGTCACTAACTGTATTGTGAATTATTGTAGTCAGGTCAAATGCCCTTTCAAAATGGTTTTGCACTAAACAATGAGCACTCTGTTCTACAAGAAAAGAACACTCAAGCTCTTCCATTTTGAAACCTCGATGGTGGTATTCTATGTATTCAAATAAAGAAAAGCGGTCTATGGCCTTTAGTCAAAAGAGATATTACATAGCTTTGGAGGTAGCATATCAATCCGGCATTGAAATGCAGAACCTTTGAAGGCATTATGTTGAATTGGACTAACTGATGTTCCGATAACCCATCATGGAGGAGCAGTCATCCTATGTTTAAGTTTTTATCCTGCAGAGTTATTGCTGTTGAGTGTGTGTGGTTTCTATGTCTAAATTCTGACTATCAGGAAGTGGTTTACATGTCTTGCCAACCTAACACCCTTTCACTGGTTCGCCATTATGTTGTCATTGATATAGCACGTGTCTTTCGTATAAGGTTTGCTGAACATTTCTCTTGACCAACATGATCAACAGGTCTGACGGAGAGGAGGTATTCGTGGATGACAAGCAGTTGAAAGCTAAGGAGCCCCTGGTGGTATGACCTCATTGTCTTCTCATTTCACTTGATGAAGGAAAATGTAATGACACCACAACAATTATTATTCTGGTTTGCAGCTTATTAATTACTATGAGCAACACCTTCGCTATAACCCCACCTCGTGAGAAGGATGCATTGACGCTGCAGTGTTTCAGTTGCATGTGCTGCACCAATGTTTGGAACCGATGGAGATGTATTTAAATGTAGCAATTTTGTGTGCTAGATATATCTGTAGCTCTATTTGAGTAAGTAGATGATTAGTCTGCACTCTTCTCATTTAGTGGTCATTCTGACTTTCTAAGTGCAAGTAAAATATTGATAGCATGGTTTGCCAAACGAATTGCTCGCTATTGTGTATTATATGCTAAGAAGTTAGTTGCTTCATTGTACCTGTTGTGCTGGTGATTGGAGTTTTTTGATCTGCAAATTTGATAGCGTCGTCGTTAAGCATTTCATTTCCCAGCAAGTTTGAACCAATTCCACCGTGTGCTTTCTTTGGGCATTTGGCAAGTCATCTATGCCGGACATGTTAAGGTGGCGTATTCGGGTTGATTTGTTTCGGGTGTGATAGCGTTTCATGTCCAGGTTTTGAGACATGGTAACCGATTGACCGATAGGTCTCCATGTCTCAGCGTAATGTTACCCTTCCTGCGGTTATGCACGCTTACAAAAGATTGTATGGAGGATTCAATAATGCTTGTTTTATTCTTGACTATTTTAGTTTATTCTCTTTATGAAAGAGTTCTACATTTGGACCCCTTAAGAAAATATTTGCAGAAATGGACTCTGACCTATGCATCTGCGCAACTTGGCACTGAGGTGGTTGACGCCTAGCTGACATGGCGGGGTCGGGCGCCGTGGCCCATGGCGCCCACTTCGACGTCGAGACTCGTGGTGTCGAGGCCTGGGCAAAAACGCTATATGTAATTTGCTCTTATCCTGCTATTGGTATTGCAGGCTGCATGTTTTCTCTGTGCCTGGTGGAGGCTGCCACATATTCAAAGGCGGCAGAATTTACAAATCTGGATTGCATGGATAAGCAAATATGTAGTGATGAGAGCAGAAACAAGACTAAAAATTGCATCGGCACGCCATGCATATGCAGGGTGTTAATCTTGTGTTCTGCAGCCATGCAGTGTGCAGCTGTAGTTTTGCATCCTTCTAGGATCAGTAAGTCTGCAAGTCAAGCAACATTCTGCAATAGAGCGAAATGTTTCAATTATGTACCCTTGGTTACAGAAGTCAAAGTAGAACGGGAAACACTGTAAAGCTAAATTAACATTGAATCCAACTCCTTCATTCTGTTCTACAGATATAATAGGGTTAAGGATGAGATTATAACACCATAAAATTTATAAATCAATATGTTGACTGGACGGGTTAAAGAGAGGAGAAAATTTTGACTTCTTGCATCGTCAGTCTCATGGATGATCAGAGACCTTGGTTGTGTAGAGCTCGTTAAAACAAATTTGTTTCACTACTAACATGTTTCGTTCGTATATCGGATGTGCTCACATTAAACCAAATAGATTTGGGCCAGTGGATTTCAATTAGGTTCTTTTCATTCACGTGTACGGGTGTTTGGATATCCCGGACTAAACTTTAGTCCAGGTCACATCGAATGTTTGATGCTAATTAGGATGATTAAACATATACTAATTATAAAACTAATTGCACAGATGGAGGCTAATTTGCGAGACGAATCTATTAAGCCTAATTAGTCCATGATTTGCTCATGTGATGCTATAGTAAACATGTGCTAATCATGGATTAATTAGGCTCATTAGCTTCGTCTTGCGAATTAGCCACGGATTATGCAATTAGTTTTATAATTAACTCCTCCTAATTAGCATCCAAACATGGACTAAAGTTTAGACCTAAAGATTCAAACACGCCCGTACTCATCTCTCCGACTCCTAGTCAGCGCCGCCGTCTTCTCTTAGCTTACTCTTTCTCCTATCCGGCTTCTTTAGCGCCACCACCTCTTGCTCACGTCACCCTGTTCAGACCTGCCTCCTGCCCCTACTGCTAGCACCGTCGCTTGTGCCGAACTCCCTTAATTAGGAATTTCATATCCTCCAAAGTTTGAATTGTGCGCTCGGATTATCAATTTTGGATAGAATGCATTGCTGAGCATCATATCAATACCCAAGGCAACTACAAACTCTCCCAAAACATGGAAATAAATTTAGCATCTCTATCGGAGACAATGGTTTTGGCCACTCTATGTAGTCACACGATTCCCCGCATGTAAATTGGAGCTAAGTCACTTGCTGAATTTGTAAACTTGGAACAAAATGCGCTATCTTACTTAGGCGACCCACAATAACCCAAATAGTATCCTTTCCCTTCGGGGTACGTTGTAAGATGATGGGGACGGGGTTCCTGATCTTCCGTCAGGTGATGATAACTATCGTTTTGGTGGAGCATGACACACCGATCCGGCTTCAGATCAAAAGACTCGAACCTTGCAATCTTAGCACCACGTCTCCTCTGGTTATCAACCATGTCACTAATTCGGTTGACCTCACCAAGAAGGATAATCCTTGTCTACGAAATGAAGAACACAAGTAAGAACTCAAAAGTACGCAGCTCAATTGAAAGTGACAAACTGCAGATGTATGATTAAGATCACGAATGTGGGGTTTCACAACCAAAGACGGTGACTATTCGAAGACAGATTGTTCTAAAGAAAAACCCAAACCCTAACGTAGGTGGCAGCTACTGATTATAAGGTCTAAGGGTCATCACCCGCACTAGAAGCGCCCACTAATGGGCTCTAAGATGATACACGGCCCAACGGACCAAAAGACGGTGACGCAGCACCTGACAGATTCTGGACGCTGACTTGTTTCGATGATTCTCGTTGACTCCGATGGAATTTGGACCTCAAACCAAAGCCATTGGTTAAATTATGAAATTAGCTTATCATCCATATGTGGATCATCGAAAATGGAGTCCGGATGTGTCATGGGCGTCTGTTTTGCTACAGGCTGCTCCTGGAGTCCGAGATGGACTCAAACTTGACATGAATTGGGTCTCCAACTTGGCTTGGACGCCCTTGCTGACCTCCTAAGGTGGTAGCCAAGGGGGAGGACGTCCAAGGGATTCCTTGGTGTGTTCTCATCTCCTTGGGGTGTGCTCCAACTTGGGCCAGGGTCCCAAGGGTGAATAACAAGCAAATGACGACGATGTAGCTCCAGGCAGAAACAACGATAGCATGTCTTGATGTTTTGTAGGCCTTGCCGACGTAATATTGAGATGGGATTTCCATCAAGTGCTCATTGACCTCAATCGCATTCCAGATGGATGAGTTATGGCCTTCCCAATGAAGCATTATCGGGCTGCCAACGAACCGAATGTTGGACTTTGATGAGCTTGTACTTTGAGATTGGTCTTGTTCATGGCATATCCATTCTCTATCATCATCACCACTGTTCCTAAGCACATTTGACATACCAATATTAGGTAGCAACCAATTCTTAGTTTTATCATTATGCAAATGTAGGAACAAGCTCACCTATAATCAATGGTTGTATCCGAAGGTGTTATGTCCTCATCATCCTCCCCTTCTTGACAGCAAACCGTCCTCGGTTTGAGCTTAGTTGGAGGACAGGCTGTAGGTAGTAGCCAACGTTGCTCCCTTCTTGAAATTTGACCTGTTTCTTTATAACAAAACTTGGGATCTTGACATGACATGATTATATCTATTGTAGCCCTCTAATTGATCATATTGTTGCACAACAAAAGGAGATTTCAGATTTGAACAAATATAAACTCGGTGTACCATATAATCTCCTTTACAATTATATTTGCCAATAAAGTGATATGTACATCTAGACAACCATGTCAATTCATCACATTTAAATTTCTCTTCCAAACTACTAAAAGCACACAGAGTATCAAACTCCATATAACCCAAAGTATTTAAAGAAGACAATAATTTGAGTTCATTTTTTCAGCGGCAATGGCAAGCAATTTCTTATTTTCAGCACAAATATTTCGTTCCAAAACAAAAGAATCAGTTTCCTTCACAAGTTGTGGCACGGGAATAATCAAAGCACTATCACACAACTCTTCTTTATCACAATGATTAGCTGAACAATGATATTGTGACAAAGGCAAATCAGATTTGGTGTCCACTAAATATGGCTCTATTACAGCATGAGTGGTGGACAAATTCAGCACATTATCACCAATTTTAGCAATGCCAGAGTTTGTAGCAAGCATAAAAGAACCTTTCAATTCGAATACTTACTTATTTTCAGATTTAACATCTAATTTTTTTACATTAACAGCTCGAGATACGAGGTTCACCGCAGCCATTGTTCCCACCGACAAACCCTAGTCCGATCGAGAGGGTGCGCAGCCAGCGATGGGAAGACCACTGCTTTCACCGTCACCACTAGATCGCGCCTCCACGTCGGACTTCGACGCCGCCACCGGACTTCACTGCTACTCCTACACCGACAACTCCATGGCAGACTCCTCCTCCTCCAAGGCCGCGGATGGTCAGCTACCTCTAACCTCTTTCTCTCTAGTTCCTACTTTTAGTTCATCTACTAGGTCGATCTACTTGTTGTATGCCGAATCAAAGAGTAAACACCCACTGATCTACTCCTAGGTGGTCCTAGGGTCATAACACTTTTCACCAAATTCACATATCAGAGAACGCCTTAGTCTAAACTTCTGAATCCCGAGAGTGATCCTATTTCTTTCAGTTTCTCGATCCTCTGCATTATAGTCCCACATCCATCTCATCAGCACGCTTTACATACACGTGTTCCAAAATATTTGTGCCTGCAATTATCATCATTGTTTATTGCACATTTGAGCCAAGTTGGACGTTTTGCCTACTAGTAAACCAAGGCCTCAAATTTGTGGTGCAGCTGGGCTATCGCGTTGCTTCTGTTTCATGAGTTCAGTGATTTATGTGTAGCACTTTCTGGTTGAAACAAAAGTAAAAGGCAATACGGTACAAAAAAAGAAGAAAAAAGCCTCACAAAAGAGAAAAAATGGAAAGAAAAAATAGAAAAAAAAATTCAGAAGTGCTTGCATCCGTTGAGTCCTCATGCTGAGTTGTATTGTTGCTTGCTTGACCAGGACAAGTTTAGGCCGGCGACATAGACTAGCTTGGGACTACTTTTCAATCTTGCAATTTCTGAATTAAATTATTGCTATTCCTTGCTACTATATTATTTAGCCTCCCAAGCTCCACATATATACTTCAGATCAGTACAGAAAAAGATCCTTGCAATCTCGGTGCCACGCCCTCACAGGTATCGCGAACCAGCCACCGGTTGTACCATCCACTGCTTTGCTTTGGTAAGAACACTTGTAAGAGCTTGGTAAGACGTGTGAGAGTGTGATTCCACCGACCCATAAATAGTTGATAGGGCATTTATTTTGATTTCTAACAATATCGAACAACGAGTTTTTGTTTAAGACTAAATTGCAAGAAATCATGGACCAGATGTTTGCAAGGATGAACCGAATGAAGAACAATCAGCCATCACATATAGACTATAATCATCAAGGTATGAGAGGTAAATTTACCATACCATCCTTTGTTGGATCTTATGATGGAGAAGAATATTTTGATTGGGAGATGGCTATAGCACAAGAATTTAATTCCCACCTAGTTCCTGAGATACATAAAGTTAAGCACGCTACTAGTGAATTTAAGGATTTTGCTAAAATCTGGTGACGAGAATTAGCTAATTTGCATCTACAACTTGAATCATGGGATAGACTAAAAGAAGCAATGCGTGATCGTTTTATTCCTCCTTCTTATAAACGTGATCTGCGTAAGAAATTGCAGCGCTTAGAGCAGGGTAATATGTTTGTCCAAGAATATTATGCAGAGTTTGAAAGGTGTACAATATGTTGTGGGATATTAGAGGATATAGACGATAAAATTGTTCGCTTTTATGGTGGTTTGAGGCATGAAATACAGGACATTGTTTATTGTAAAGAATTTTATACTGTCAATCGTTTGTTCCAGCTTGCTATGCTTGCAGAAAAAGAATTGCAAGGATGTCAGCAAAGAAACAGGTCAAATTTCAAGAAGGGGAGCAACGTTGGCTACTACCTACAGCCTGTCCTCCAACTAAGCTCAAACCGAGGACGGTTTGCTGTCAAGAAGGGGAGGATGATGAGGACATAACACCTTCGGATACAACCATTGATTATAAGGTGAGCTTGTTCCTACATTTGCATAATGATAAAACTAAGAATTGGTTGCTACCTAATATTGGTATGTCAAATGTGCTTAGGAACAGTGGTGATGATGATAGAGAATGGATATGCCATGAACAAGACCAATCTCAAAGTACAAGCTCATCAAAGTCCAACATTCGGTTCGTTGGCAGCCCGATAATGCTTCATTGGGAAGGCCATAACTCATCCATCTGGAATGCGATTGAGGTCAATGAGCACTTGATGGAAATCCCATCTCAATATTACGTCGGCAAGGCCTACAAAACATCAAGACATGCTATCGTTGTTTCTGCCTGGAGCTACATCGTCGTCATTTGCTTGTTATTCACCCTTGGGACCCTGGCCCAAGTTGGAGCACACCCCAAGGAGATGAGAACACACCAAGGAATCCCTTGGACGTCCTCCCCTTGGCTACCACCTTAGGAGGTCAGCAAGGGCGTCCAAGCCAAGTTGGAGACCCAATTCATGTCAAGTTTGAGTCCATCTCGGACTCCAGGAGCAGCCTGTAGCAAAACAGACGCCCATGACACATCCGGACTCCATTTTCGATGATCCACATATGGATGATAAGCTAATTTCATAATTTAACCAATGGCTTTGGTTTGAGGTCCAAATTCCATCGGAGTCAACGAGAATCATCGAAACAAGTCAGCGTCCAGAATCTGTCAGGTGCTGCGTCACCGTCTTTTGGTCCGTTGGGCCGTGTATCATCTTAGAGCCCATTAGTGGGCGCTTCTAGTGCGGGTGATGACCCTTAGACCTTATAATCAGTAGCTGCCACCTACGTTAGGGTTTGGGTTTTTCTTTAGAACAATCTGTCTTCGAATAGTCACCGTCTTTGGTTGTGAAACCCCACATTCGTGATCTTAATCATACATCTGCAGTTTGTCACTTTCAATTGAGCTGCGTACTTTTGAGTTCTTACTTGTGTTCTTCATTTCGTAGACAAGGATTATCCTTCTTGGTGAGGTCAACCGAATTAGTGACATGGTTGATAACCAGAGGAGACGTGGTGCTAAGATTGCAAGGTTCGAGTCTTTTGATCTGAACCGGATCGGTGTGTCATGCTCCACCAAAACGATAGTTATCATCACCTGACGGAAGATCAGGAACCCCGTCCCCATCATCTTACAACGTACCCCGAAGGGAAAGGATACTATTTGGGTTATTGTGGGTCGCCTAAGTAAGATAGCGCATTTTGTTCCAAGTTTACAAATTCAGCAAGTGACTTAGCTCCAATTTACATGCGGGGAATCGTGTGACTACATAGAGTGGCCAAAACCATTGTCTCCGATAGAGATGCTAATTTATTTCCATGTTTTGGGAGAGTTTGTAGTTGCCTTGGGTATTGATATGATGCTCAGCAATGCATTCTATCCAAAATTGATAATCCGAGCGCACAATTCAAACTTTGGAGGATATGAAATTCCTAATTAAGGGAGTTCGGCACAAGCGACGGTGCTAGCAGTAGGGGCAGGAGGCAGGTCTGAACAGGGTGACGTGAGCAAGAGGTGGTGGCGCTAAAGAAGCCGGATAGGAGAAAGAGTAAGCTAAGAGAAGACGGCGGCGCTGACTAGGAGTCGGAGAGATGAGTACGGGCGTGTTTGAATCTTTAGGTCTAAACTTTAGTCCATGTTTGGATGCTAATTAGGAGGAGTTAATTATAAAACTAATTGCATAATCCGTGGCTAATTCGCAAGACGAAGCTAATGAGCCTAATTAATCCATGATTAGCACATGTTTACTATAGCATCACATGAGCAAATCATGGACTAATTAGGCTTAATAGATTCGTCTCGCAAATTAGCCTCCATCTGTGCAATTAGTTTTATAATTAGTATATGTTTAATCATCCTAATTAGCATCAAACATTCGATGTGACCTGGACTAAAGTTTAGTCCGGGATATCCAAACACCCGTACACGTGAATGAAAAGAACCTAATTGAAATCCACTGGCCCAAATCTATTTGGTTTAATGTGAGCACATCCGATATACGAACGAAACATGTTAGTAGTGAAACAAATTTGTTTTAACGAGCTCTACACAACCAAGGTCTCTGATCATCCATGAGACTGACGATGCAAGAAGTCAAAATTTTCTCCTCTCTTTAACCCGTCCAGTCAACATATTGATTTATAAATTTTATGGTGTTATAATCTCATCCTTAACCCTATTATATCTGTAGAACAGAATGAAGGAGTTGGATTCAATGTTAATTTAGCTTTACAGTGTTTCCCGTTCTACTTTGACTTCTGTAACCAAGGGTACATAATTGAAACATTTCGCTCTATTGCAGAATGTTGCTTGACTTGCAGACTTACTGATCCTAGAAGGATGCAAAACTACAGCTGCACACTGCATGGCTGCAGAACACAAGATTAACACCTGCATATGCATGGCGTGCCGATGCAATTTTTAGTCTTGTTTCTGCTCTCATCACTACATATTTGCTTATCCATGCAATCCAGATTTGTAAATTCTGCGCCTTTGAATATGTGGCAGCCTCCACCAGGCACAGAGAAAACATGCAGCCTGCAATACCAATAGCAGGATAAGAGCAAATTACATATAGCGTTTTTGCCCAGGCCTCGACACCACGAGTCTCGACGTCGAAGTGGGCGCCATGGGCCACGGCGCCCGACCCCGCCATGTCAGCTAGGCGTCAACCACCTCAGTGCCAAGTTGCGCAGATGCATAGGTCAGAGTCCATTTCTGCAAATATTTTCTTAAGGGGTCCAAATGTAGAACTCTTTCATAAAGAGAATAAACTAAAATAGTCAAGAATAAAACAAGCATTATTGAATCCTCCATACAATCTTTTGTAAGCGTGCATAACCGCAGGAAGGGTAACATTACGCTGAGACATGGAGACCTATCGGTCAATCGGTTACCATGTCTCAAAACCTGGACATGAAACGCTATCACACCCGAAACAAATCAACCCGAATACGCCACCTTAACATGTCCGGCATAGATGACTTGCCAAATGCCCAAAGAAAGCACACGGTGGAATTGGTTCAAACTTGCTGGGAAATGAAATGCTTAACGACGACGCTATCAAATTTGCAGATCAAAAAACTCCAATCACCAGCACAACAGGTACAATGAAGCAACTAACTTCTTAGCATATAATACACAATAGCGAGCAATTCGTTTGGCAAACCATGCTATCAATATTTTACTTGCACTTAGAAAGTCAGAATGACCACTAAATGAGAAGAGTGCAGACTAATCATCTACTTACTCAAATAGAGCTACAGATATATCTAGCACACAAAATTGCTACATTTAAATACATCTCCATCGGTTCCAAACATTGGTGCAGCACATGCAACTGAAACACTGCAGCGTCAATGCATCCTTCTCACGAGGTGGGGTTATAGCGAAGGTGTTGCTCATAGTAATTAATAAGCTGCAAACCAGAATAATAATTGTTGTGGTGTCATTACATTTTCCTTCATCAAGTGAAATGAGAAGACAATGAGGTCATACCACCAGGGGCTCCTTAGCTTTCAACTGCTTGTCATCCACGAATACCTCCTCTCCGTCAGACCTGTTGATCATGTTGGTCAAGAGAAATGTTCAGCAAACCTTATACGAAAGACACGTGCTATATCAATGACAACATAATGGCGAACCAGTGAAAGGGTGTTAGGTTGGCAAGACATGTAAACCACTTCCTGATAGTCAGAATTTAGACATAGAAACCACACACACTCAACAGCAATAACTCTGCAGGATAAAACTTAAACATAGGATGACTGCTCCTCCATGATGGGTTATCGGAACATCAGTTAGTCCAATTCAACATAATGCCTTCAAAGGTTCTGCATTTCAATGCCGGATTGATATGCTACCTCCAAAGCTATGTAATATCTCTTTTGACTAAAGGCCATAGACCGCTTTTCTTTATTTGAATACATAGAATACCACCATCGAGGTTTCAAAATGGAAGAGCTTGAGTGTTCTTTTCTTGTAGAACAGAGTGCTCATTGTTTAGTGCAAAACCATTTTGAAAGGGCATTTGACCTGACTACAATAATTCACAATACAGTTAGTGACTTTAATAATACAGCAATCTAAGAGACAAAAGAATATTTTACTGATACTATAAGAACCCACAAGATACTGTGTTGCATGCTTTGGAACACACCATTTCTCAAATTTGATGCACACCAACTGCTTCTATACTGGAAATATAGTAGGGTTTCATACCAATATGTATTAAACAACAAAACAGCTATTGACGTGCCTAAACTGTGTTTACAGGCTCTTGTTGGGTTTCAACTCTAGCCTACCCCAACTTGCTTGGGACTGAATGGCTTTGTTGTTGCTGTTGTTGTTGTATGTATTAAACAGATAGCATGTTCATTCCAAAAAAATGGGAATGTAGTTCCATAAGTTGAGGAACACTGGAATCTTCAAATACATATTTTAAGCTCCCAAATTGACTAAACCAATATCGTAGTATTAACTAGACAAAGCTCTAGTATCAAGTATAGCACCAGCAACTCATACCAATAACCAAGTCAAGCCAGTACCTTCGAGGCCAGCTCCAAAACAGAGGACAACAAACAATTCATTATGAATGTATGATGCAATAGTATAACCATTTGTTATACCTAGAGCTGCTACAGGCATGACTCCAATACCCAATTATCATCTTTGCTGTTGGACACTAATCTAATTACTTTGACAATGAATCATGTAGCAATCCCAGTTTCAGAAAAAAAGTATGCAATCCCCTAAATTCAGAATAATAGAATCAACAAATGCACATTTTAAGGTTTTAAATGAAGGCCTCCCAAATTATCTTTGTAAAGTTAGCCTACTTATATTATCCAATCAATTCCATTCAAAACTCAATCAAACAAATTAACTTGAAGACAATTCTACCATAACCCAAGATTATAAGTAGAAGTAATTGATTTCAAAATCCAGTGCACAAGAAGTAAAATGAAACAAAAAATAAAGGCATGAAAACAGATCTTTAAATGTACACTAAAGCAGAGATAAATAATTCTATGTTTTAAATTAAACAACTTATTGCACCATCACCTTAGTGCCTTCAGATAAGACAACAAGCAGGCGATAATATCAAAATCCAGATTGGATGCAAATTTCTCTTTACAGTTACTCTTCAATCCTGAATTGGTTCAAAGTATACAAAAAACATTCAAGGCACTCAGGTCATAGCTTCTTTCTTAGTTCGCGGGTCTTATTTTCTCTACAAAAGTTTCATGTTCACATGCTGACGGTGCATGGTATTTTGGCATTGCTCCTTTTCAAGTTATAGAGCGCTATCATCAATAGGAATGATACTTTATGCAACATAAAGTGATAAAACCACATGTTCACACAGTAGAGTGCTTGGTTTGCTATTCTTCGCCGGAGTCACCTAAATGTTTTTTGTATACTTTGAACCAATTCAGGATTGAAGAGTAACTGTAAAGAGAAATTTGCATCCAATCTGGATTTTGATATTATCGCCTGCTTGTTGTCTTATCTGAAGGCACTAAGGTGATGGTGCAATAAGTTGTTTAATTTAAAACATAGAATTATTTATCTCTGCTTTAGTGTACATTTAAAGATCTGTTTTCATGCCTTTATTTTTTGTTTCATTTTACTTCTTGTGCACTGGATTTTGAAATCAATTACTTCTACTTATAATCTTGGGTTATGGTAGAATTGTCTTCAAGTTAATTTGTTTGATTGAGTTTTGAATGGAATTGATTGGATAATATAAGTAGGCTAACTTTACAAAGATAATTTGGAGGCCTTCATTTAAAACCTTAAAATGTGCATTTGTTGATTCTATTATTCTGAATTTAGGGGATTGCATACTTTTTTTCTGAAACTGGGATTGCTACATGATTCATTGTCAAAGTAATTAGATTAGTGTCCAACAGCAAAGATGATAATTGGGTATTGGAGTCATGCCTGTAGCAGCTCTAGGTATAACAAATGGTTATACTATTGCATCATACATTCATAATGAATTGTTTGTTGTCCTCTGTTTTGGAGCTGGCCTCGAAGGTACTGGCTTGACTTGGTTATTGGTATGAGTTGCTGGTGCTATACTTGATACTAGAGCTTTGTCTAGTTAATACTACGATATTGGTTTAGTCAATTTGGGAGCTTAAAATATGCATTTGAAGATTCCAGTGTTCCTCAACTTATGGAACTACATTCCCATTTTTTGGAATGAACATGCTATCTGTTTAATACATACAACAACAACAGCAACAACAAAGCCATTCAGTCCCAAGCAAGTTGGGGTAGGCTAGAGTTGAAACCCAACAAGAGCCTGTAAACACAGTTTAGGCACGTCAATAGCTGTTTTGTTGTTTAATACATATTGGTATGAAACCCTACTAATTTCC
>JAHUYU010001970.1:0-33468 GCA_030439765.1 Tripidium arundinaceum
ATGAGAGATTGAGGGATTTCCTTCTATCAAAAGGGTTCAAAATGGGGAAGGTAGATACAACTCTTTTCACTAAGAAGATTGGACAAGACTTATTTGTGTTGCAAATCTATGTGGATGATATCATCTTTGGGTCAACCAATCAAGATTTTTGTGAAGAGTTTGGAGTAATGATGGCAAAAGAGTTTGAGATGTCCATGATTGGCGAGTTGAGTTACTTTCTTGGTCTCCAAATCAAGCAAATGGAGAATGGCACTTTTGTGAGTCAAGGAAAGTACATCAAAGACATGCTCAAGAAGTTTGGGTTAGATGAATCAAAGCCAATCACAACACCTATGGGTACAAATGGACACTTGGATAGTGATGCAAGTGGCAACATGGTGGATCAAAAGCTTTATCGGTCAATGATTGGAAGTCTATTGTATGTGACCGCTTCAAGGCCGGATGTGATGTTTAGTGTATGGATGTGTGCAAGATTTCAAGCTTCACCGAGAGAGAGTCACTTGAAGGCTACTAAGAGAATATTGAGATATTTGAAGCATACACAAAATGTTGGCTTATGGTATCCAAAGGGGTCACAATTTGAGTTGATTGGATATTCGGACTCCGACTATGCCGGTTGCAAGGTTGATAGGAAGAGCACCTCGGGCACTTGTCAACTGCTTGGAAGATCACTAGTGTCATGGTCATCAAAGAAGCAAAATAGTGTTGCACTTTCAACCGCCGAGGCCGAGTACATTTCCGCCGGTAGTTGTTGTGCACAATTGCTATGGATGAAAGCAACTTTGAGTGACTTTGAAGTCAAATTCAAGCAAGTGCCATTGCTATGTGACAATGAGAGTGCAATCAAGCTAACCAACAACCCGGTTCAACACTCAAGGACGAAGCATATTGACATTCGCCATCACTTCATCCGTGATCATCAAAACAAGGGCGACATTGCAATTGAGAGTGTAAGTACTGAAGATCAACTTGCCGACATCTTTACCAAACCACTTGATGAGAAGAGATTTTGCAAGCTTCGAAATGAGTTGAACATCATTGACTTCTCCAACATGAGTTGAAGCACCCCCATATGTGACATGCCTCTACTTCGACCAAAGCAAAGGTGACATTGTTTGGCATATGCATTCATATCTTGTTAGACTTATTTTAGAGCATATAGGCATCCCTCTTACTTAAATAGGCAATTCTTTTCTTAAATAGGCTCATTCATGGAAAACAACATGAATTTGATGCTTATATGGTACCACTATTGTTTCTATGCTTGATATGATCTAGTGGTAGCATATAACATGTTTGTGAGCTTGCAATCCTAGTGTTGAATCTAAAATTTTTGCTATAAGTGTTTAACTCAACATAGGCAAGATAACCATTGAAAGATGTGTGAAGAAGCTTGCTTTTGGTTCAAACCGAGTTAAATATCTTAGGCAAATGATCTAGATTGAACCAATAGAGAAAAATGATCCTCACACACACTTATTCACCCCATTGATTTGAAATGATTATATAAAACCTGATACACCCTTTGTGATAATTAATGACAAAGGGGGAGAAGTTGGTCACAAAGATATACATAAAGGGAAGAAAGTCAAGGAGGTCCCCCTTGACCCCAGCGGCTCGGACGGCAGGACGGTGCGCATCAGCGCCGCCCTGTCTCCCAAATAGGAACTAGTGCTCGTCGACTTTCTCCACGCGAACGACGACATGTTCGTGTGGCGACCCTCGGACATGCCAGGCATTCCAAGGGATGTCGCCGAGCACTCCTTGAACATCCGAGCCGGATTCAAGCCAGTGAAGCAGCGACTGCACCGCTTCGACGAGGAGAAGCGCAGGGCCATCGGCGGCGAGATCCACAAGCTTCTGGCGGCCGGATTCATCAAGGAGGTATGTCATCCTGAGTGGTTAGCTAATCCTGTTCTTGTAAAAAAGAAAAGTGGTAAATGGAGAATGTGTGTTGACTACACCTCTCTCAACAAAGCGTGTCCTAAAGACCCTTTCCCTTTACCACGCATAGACCAAATAGTTGATTCTACCTCGGGGTGCGAAACCCTCTCTTTCCTTGATGCTTATTCCGGCTACCATCAGATCATGATGAAAGAGTCTGATCAGCTCGCCACCTCTTTTATCACCCCATTTGGATCTTACTGCTATACCACCATGCCGTTCGGTCTCAAGAACGCGGGGGCAACATACCAGCGATGTATGCTCGCCGTTTTTGGGGACCTCATCGGGCGGACCGTTGAGGCATATGTGGACGACATCGTGGTAAAATCCCGACAAGCCGACCACTTGGTACCCGACCTTGAGTTAGCCTTCGGAAGGCTAAGGACAAAACGCATCAAACTCAATCCTGAGAAATGTGTCTTTGGAGTACCGAGGGGCATGCTGCTCGGATTCGTAGTCTCTGAGCGCGGCATCGAAGCCAACCCAGAGAAGATCTCCGCGATCATGAACATGGGTCCGATTCAGAACCTGAAAGGGGTGCAACGGGTCACGGGGTGTCTCGCGGCGCTGAGCCGCTTCATCTCACGCCTCGGCGAACGAGCCCTGCCCCTCTACAGGCTTCTGAAGAAGACCGACCACTTTACATGGACAGCCGAGGCCCAGGAAGCACTTGACAGGATCAAAGCGCTCCTAACCGAGGCCCCGATCCTTGTACCCCCAGCGGAAAAGGAACCGCTCCTGCTGTACATCGCAGCCACCACCCAGGTGGTGAGTTCAGCCTTGGTGGTGGAAAGACAGGAGGAGGGTCACGTCCTCAAGGTCCAGCGCCCAGTCTACTTCATCAGCGAAGTCCTGTCCGACACTAAGACGCGCTACCCTCAAATCCAGAAACTCCTATACACGATCCTCATCACCCGAAGAAAGCTGCGTCACTACTTTGGCTCACATCCCATCACGGTTGTGTCCACTTTCCCTCTCGGGGAAGTGATCCAGAGCCAAGACACGGCCGGAAGGATCGCCAAATGGGCGACCGAGCTGATGGGAGAGGGTATCACCTACGCCCCATGAACGGCCATCAAGTCACAGGTGTTGGCGGACTTCATCGCTGAATGGACCGAGACCCAGCTGCCCCCGACCCCGGTGAACCAGGAGTACTGGAACATGTACTTCGATGGATCGCTGATGAAGAGCGGGGCGGGAGCAGGACTTGTCTTCGTCTCACCTCTCGGCGTGCGACTGAGGTACATGATCCGCATTCATTTTCCCATTTCTAA
Source organism: Tripidium arundinaceum (assembly GCA_030439765.1). Taxonomy (NCBI): domain Eukaryota; kingdom Viridiplantae; phylum Streptophyta; class Magnoliopsida; order Poales; family Poaceae; genus Tripidium; species Tripidium arundinaceum. Next base: position 3,219 of record JAHUYU010001970.1, read on the forward strand.
CAATGCGGCCGAGTATGAAGCACTCATCAACGGGCTGCATATCGCGATCGAACTCGGAATCCGACGGCTGGACGTCCGAGGCGACTCGCAACTGGTCGTAGACCAGGTTATGAAGGAGTCGAACTGCCACGACCCCAGGATGACGGCGTACTGCCAAGCGGTCCGTCTCTTGGAGGGCAAGTTCGACGGCCTCGAACTCAACCACGTCGCGAGACGTTTCAACGAGGCGGCAGATGAGTTTGCAAAACTCGCCTCCGGTAGGGAGTCCCCTCCCGGTGGTGTCTTCGCTAGTGATCTGTATAAGCCCTCGGTCACGTATGAGGACTCGGTACCACCTGTCTCGGCCTCGGAAGTCGGCCCGACCCCGACACCTCCCGACCCCGAAGTCATGGAAATTGACGACCAAGCCGCAGGGCCCGACCCCTTGCCGGATTGGCGCATCCCGTACCTCGACTGCCTCGTTCGAGGAGCACTCCCTACTGGCAAGACCGAGGCTCGACGCATCGCGCGCCGAGCCAAATCTTTTGTCCTGATGGATCGGGAGCTGTACAAGCGAAGCCCCACAGGGGTCTTGCAGCGCTGCTGAAAGGTCCAAATATGGCTAGAGGGGGGGGGTGAATAGCCTATTTAAAAACTACAAAATCACTAGAGCAAGTTGATTAGTACGACAAACGGCGTAATGCGGTTTTGCGCTAGCTCTAGTGAACTCTTTGCAAAGCAATCCACCTAACCGTTCTAAAACAAAGGTTTACAAACTTAAGTTTACACAAAGTCCTAGGATCAAGAATTGAACTATTGCCAAACCACTCCTAGTGACTACACAAGGACTATACTAACAAGCTAAGCAAGAAGAGTAAGTAAACGCAAAAGTAAAGTCCGAGGTGGTGCAAACCTTGCCTTGTGGATTGTATCCTCCAAATATATATCTCAATGACAATAATGAATTAACCACAAGAGAGATATCCAATGAGGAAGCCAAGGAACAATAGACACCGAGTTTATCCCGAGGTTCACGTGCTTGCCGGCACGCTACGTCCTCGTTGTGTCGGCTATCTCACTTGGTGATTCGCGAGCTCACCCACAAAGGGAATCCCACAAAGGGTGCCGCAAGAATCCACACAAGATGAGCACACTCAATGACACGAGCAATCCACTAGAGTTGCCTTTGCGAATCTCCCGCGGGGAAGGCACAAGAACCCCTCACAAATGAATCCTTGATTGGGGGCGGACACAATCACCAAATCCCCTCACCAATCAATCAAGCACCAACCGTCTAGGTGACGGCAATCACCAAGAGTAATAAGAAATACTCAATCACAGTCACCACCTAGTGCCACCAAATGCAAGAACAAATGCAAGAACACAAAGCACTAGGGTTTCCCCAAATCCTCTCTCAAAATACCACCAAGATTTGAGAGGGAGAGGAAGGGGAAGGAGGAGCTTGAGCTTGGATTCAACTTTTCTTACTCAAATCTCAAGCACTAGGGTTTCCCCAAATCCTCTCTCAAAATATCACCAAGATTTGAGAGGGAGAGGAAGGGGAAGGAGGAGCTCGAGCTTGGATTCAACGTTTCTCACTCAAATCTCTTCTCTCAACTTGAATCTTCCAAAGATTTGGAGCTAGGAGCAAGAGAGAGAGAGGAGAGAGCCTTGGGAGCTTGGGGAGACCTTTCTCAGAGTTTTGGGCGTGATTTTTGGGAGTGGTAACGGTTAGAAGAGTGGGGGCGGCTTATAAAGCTCCCCAAAAAACTGACCGTTGCGGTGCCCACCGGTACTACCGGTGCCCACCGGTACTACCGGTACCCAAAAGACAACGCACAGATCCAGATCTAGACGGCTGGAACACTGTTCACCGGTACTACCGGTACCCCACCGGTACTACCGGTACCCAAAAGACAACGCACAGATCTAGATCTGGACGGCTGGAACACTGTTCACCGGTACTACCGGTACCCCACCGGTACTACCGGTACCCACGGGTACCACCGGTAGGCTACTCGGCACCGGTACTACCGGTTCCGGACCGGTACTACCGGTCTCGGACCGGTACTACCGACCATGGACCGGTACTACCGGTCCAAACAGTACCACCGCACGCTAAAACGACCGTAACTTCTTGCTCCGAAGTCCGATTTCGATGATCTTGGACATTTTGGAAAGCTTATTCAGAGGGCTACACAATCTATATGAATACATGATCCAAAGAACAATGGATCAAAGCAGGTTTCCAATCCAAGACCATCCTAAAGTTAGAAGCATACTAAAAAAACTTTTTCTTACTTCAAACTTCTTCTCCTTTGCAAATGTGCTAACACCACCAAGTGTACACCACCATGTGCATGTGTGTTAGCTTTTCACAAACATATTTCAAAGGATTTTCACTCATATCACCACGTCACTAAGCAAGATCAAGATGGCATTGTGGTAAGGAACAAGGCGAGATTAGTGGCACAAGGATACACTCAAGTGGAAGGATTGGACTTTGGAGAAACATATGCACCGGTTGCAAGATTGGAAGCAATTCGAATCCTTCTAGCTTATGCATGTGCCCACAACATCAAGTTGTATCAAATGGATGTCAAGAGTGCATTTCTAAACGGATACATCCAAGAGCTAGTGTATGTTGAGCAACCCCCCGGATTTGAAGATATCAAAAAGCCCAACCATGTATACAAGTTGAGAAAGGCATTGTATGGTTTGAAGCAAGCACCAAGAGCATGGTATGAGAGATTGAGGGATTTCCTTCTATCAAAAGGGTTCAAAATGGGGAAGGTAGATACAACTCTTTTCACTAAGAAGATTGGACAAGACTTATTTGTGTTGCAAATCTATGTGGATGATATCATCTTTGGGTCAACCAATCAAGATTTTTGTGAAGAGTTTGGAGTAATGATGGCAAAAGAGTTTGAGATGTCCATGATTGGCGAGTTGAGTTACTTTCTTGGTCTCCAAATCAAGCAAATGGAGAATGGCACTTTTGTGAGTCAAGGAAAGTACATCAAAGACATGCTCAAGAAGTTTGGGTTAGATGAATCAAAGCCAATCACAACACCTATGGGTACAAATGGACACTTGGATAGTGATGCAAGTGGCAACATGGTGGATCAAAAGCTTTATCGGTCAATGATTGGAAGTCTATTGTATGTGACCGCTTCAAGGCCGGATGTGATGTTTAGTGTATGGATGTGTGCAAGATTTCAAGCTTCACCGAGAGAGAGTCACTTGAAGGCTACTAAGAGAATATTGAGATATTTGAAGCATACACAAAATGTTGGCTTATGGTATCCAAAGGGGTCACAATTTGAGTTGATTGGATATTCGGACTCCGACTATGCCGGTTGCAAGGTTGATAGGAAGAGCACCTCGGGCACTTGTCAACTGCTTGGAAGATCACTAGTGTCATGGTCATCAAAGAAGCAAAATAGTGTTGCACTTTCAACCGCCGAGGCCGAGTACATTTCCGCCGGTAGTTGTTGTGCACAATTGCTATGGATGAAAGCAACTTTGAGTGACTTTGAAGTCAAATTCAAGCAAGTGCCATTGCTATGTGACAATGAGAGTGCAATCAAGCTAACCAACAACCCGGTTCAACACTCAAGGACGAAGCATATTGACATTCGCCATCACTTCATCCGTGATCATCAAAACAAGGGCGACATTGCAATTGAGAGTGTAAGTACTGAAGATCAACTTGCCGACATCTTTACCAAACCACTTGATGAGAAGAGATTTTGCAAGCTTCGAAATGAGTTGAACATCATTGACTTCTCCAACATGAGTTGAAGCACCCCCATATGTGACATGCCTCTACTTCGACCAAAGCAAAGGTGACATTGTTTGGCATATGCATTCATATCTTGTTAGACTTATTTTAGAGCATATAGGCATCCCTCTTACTTAAATAGGCAATTCTTTTCTTAAATAGGCTCATTCATGGAAAACAACATGAATTTGATGCTTATATGGTACCACTATTGTTTCTATGCTTGATATGATCTAGTGGTAGCATATAACATGTTTGTGAGCTTGCAATCCTAGTGTTGAATCTAAAATTTTTGCTATAAGTGTTTAACTCAACATAGGCAAGATAACCATTGAAAGATGTGTGAAGAAGCTTGCTTTTGGTTCAAACCGAGTTAAATATCTTAGGCAAATGATCTAGATTGAACCAATAGAGAAAAATGATCCTCACACACACTTATTCACCCCATTGATTTGAAATGATTATATAAAACCTGATACACCCTTTGTGATAATTAATGACAAAGGGGGAGAAGTTGGTCACAAAGATATACATAAAGGGAAGAAAGTCAAGACATAGGGGGTGTAAAGAAAACATGATAAAGGAAGGGGATCAATTAAAATTTTGATGCACCTAAGTAGGGGGAGCAAGCTCATAAACTTGATTGTTGCATTCGATTGTGCATTGACATATGTTTGCTTGCATTTGCACAAGTTGTTTATTTTACAAGTGGTATGTTGCTTGGTGTATGCTAGTTTAGACTTGATTGATGAAATGATCATCTAGCATGGATAGGTTGTAGCTAGATACCATATGCTTTCAAGTTGTACTAGGAGCCTCTTTGCTTTAAATGTTGATCTCACGAGGTGTTCTAGTGTTGCAAGCTTCTTTGAGAAGTTTTCCAAGTGGTATCTAGTTAACCATGGTGCTAAGGATGGTTCGAGGACGCACTCCGATGGTATCACGCTTCAAAGGTTCATTCTTTACACCTTAGCATCCTTGGTATGCATTACTCTCCCAACTTGTTAATCCGATGCATATGTGCAAGCTTCGCAAAAACCAAACTCTTGGCACATATGTAGGGGGAGCTAATGATACCAACTTGATTCATGAAACTTGTCCATCCTAATGATCTCCATGTATATCTTGAATGGGCAAGCAACATGAAATCAAAATTTCAATTCATTTCATATCTTTGTGAAGGTTGTCATCAATTACCAAAAAGGGGGAGATTGAAAGACCTAGTTTGGTTTTGGTTAATTGATGAAACCTATATGTACTAACCCTTGTCATTAAGTGTGATGATCAAGCTAGGGTTATACACGAGGAGGTGATCAAGTGGTGGAGACATTACATACGGAGGAGGTGTAAGACCAAGTGATGATCAAGAGATAGATCAAATGCTCCACAACTCGGAAAAGAAGAAAGAGAAAAACAAAAAGGCTCAAGGCAAAGGTATATCATAGGAGCCACTTTGTTTTTTGGTGATCAAGACACTATAGAGAGTGTGATCACATTTAGAATAGATAACCGTACTATAAAGAGGGGAAATCTTTAATTGCAATGGTTATCTAGTGCCACTAAGTGTGAGTTCATATGCATCTCTAATCTCGCTTAGTGACGTGGTGATATGAGTGAAAATCCTTTGAAATATGTTTGTGAAAAGCTAACACACATGCACATGGTGGTGTACACTTGGTGGTGTTAGCACATTTGCAAAGGAGAAGAAGTTTGAAGTAAGAAAAAGTTTTTTTAGTATGCTTCTAACTTTAGGATGGTCTTGGATTGGAAACCTGCTTTGATCCATTGTTCTTTGGATCATGTATTCATATAGATTGTGTAGCCCTCTGAATAAGCTTTCCAAAATGTCCAAGATCATCGAAATCGGACTTCGGAGCAAGAAGTTACGGTCGTTTTAGCGTGCGGTGGTACTGTTTGGACCGGTAGTACCGGTCCATGGTCGGTAGTACCGGTCCGAGACCGGTAGTACCGGTCCGGAACCGGTAGTACCGGTGCCGAGTAGCCTACCGGTGGTACCCGTGGGTACCGGTAGTACCGGTGGGGTACCGGTAGTACCGGTGAACAGTGTTCCAGCCGTCCAGATCTAGATCTGTGCGTTGTCTTTTGGGTACCGGTAGTACCGGTGGGGTACCGGTAGTACCGGTGAACAGTGTTCCAGCCGTCTAGATCTGGATCTGTGCGTTGTCTTTTGGGTACCGGTAGTACCGGTGGGCACCGGTAGTACCGGTGGGCACCGCAACGGTCAGTTTTTTGGGGAGCTTTATAAGCCGCCCCCACTCTTCTAACCGTTACCACTCCCAAAAATCACGCCCAAAACTCTGAGAAAGGTCTCCCCAAGCTCCCAAGGCTCTCTCCTCCCTCTCTCTTGCTCCTAGCTCCAAATCTTTGGAAGATTCAAGTTGAGAGAAGAGATTTGAGTGAGAAACGTTGAATCCAAGCTCGAGCTCCTCCTTCCCCTTCCTCTCCCTCTCAAATCTTGGTGATATTTTGAGAGAGGATTTGAGGAAACCCTAGTGCTTGAGATTTGAGTAAGAAAAGTTGAATCCAAGCTCAAGCTCCTCCTTCCCCTTCCTCTCCCTCTCAAATCTTGGTGGTATTTTGAGAGAGGATTTGGGGAAACCCTAGTGCTTTGTGTTCTTGCATTTGTTCTTGAATTTGGTGGCACTAGGTGGTGATTGTGATTGAGTATTTCTTATTACTCTTGGTGATTGCCGTCACCTAGACGGTTGGTGCTTGATTGATTGGTGAGGGGATTTGGTGATTGTGTCCGCCCCCAATCAAGGATTCATTTGTGAGGGGTTCTTGTGCCTTCCCCGCGGGAGATTCGCAAAGGCAACTCTAGTGGATTGCTCGTGTCATTGAGTGTGCTCATCTTGTGTGGATTCTTGCGGCACCCTTTGTGGGATTCCCTTTGTGGGTGAGCTCGCGAATCACCAAGTGAGATAGCCGACACAACGAGGACGTAGCGTGCCGGCAAGCACCAAGAGTAATAAGAAATACTCAATCACAATCACCACCTAGTGCTTTGTGTTCTTGCATTTGTTCTTGAATTTGGTGGCACTAGGTGGTGATTGTGATTGAGTATTTCTTATTACTCTTGGTGCTTGCCGGCACGCTACGTCCTCGTTGTGTCGGCTATCTCACTTGGTGATTCGCGAGCTCACCCACAAAGGGAATCCCACAAAGGGTGCCGCAAGAATCCACACAAGATGAGCACACTCAATGACACGAGCAATCCACTAGAGTTGCCTTTGCGAATCTCCCGCGGGGAAGGCACAAGAACCCCTCACAAATGAATCCTTGATTGGGGGCGGACACAATCACCAAATCCCCTCACCAATCAATCAAGCACCAACCGTCTAGGTGACGGCAATCACCAAGAGTAATAAGAAATACTCAATCACAATCACCACCTAGTGCCACCAAATTCAAGAACAAATGCAAGAACACAAAGCACTAGGGTTTCCCCAAATCCTCTCTCAAAATACCACCAAGATTTGAGAGGGAGAGGAAGGGGAAGGAGGAGCTTGAGCTTGGATTCAACTTTTCTTACTCAAATCTCAAGCACTAGGGTTTCCTCAAATCCTCTCTCAAAATATCACCAAGATTTGAGAGGGAGAGGAAGGGGAAGGAGGAGCTCGAGCTTGGATTCAACGTTTCTCACTCAAATCTCTTCTCTCAACTTGAATCTTCCAAAGATTTGGAGCTAGGAGCAAGAGAGAGGGAGGAGAGAGCCTTGGGAGCTTGGGGAGACCTTTCTCAGAGTTTTGGGCGTGATTTTTGGGAGTGGTAACGGTTAGAAGAGTGGGGGGCGGCTTATAAAGCTCCCCAAAAAACTGACCGTTGCGGTGCCCACCGGTACTACCGGTACCCAAAAGACAACGCACAGATCCAGATCTGGACGGCTAGAACACTGTTCACCGGTACTACCGGTACCCCACCGGTACTATCGGTACCCAAAAGACAACGCACAGATCTAGATCTGGACGGCTGGAACACTGTTCACCGGTACTACCGGTACCCCACCGGTACTACCGGTACCCACGGGTACCACCGGTAGGCTACTCGGCACCGGTACTACCGGTTCCGGATCGGTACTACCGGTCCCGGACCGGTACTACCGACCTTGGACCGGTACTACCGGTCCAAACAGTACCACCGCACGCTAAAACGACCGTAACTTCTTGCTCCGAAGTCCGATTTCGATGATCTTGGACATTTTGGAAAGCTTATTCAGAGGGCTACACAATCCATATGAATACATGATCCAAAGAACAATGGATCAAAGCAGGTTTCCAATCCAAGACCATCCTAAAGTTAGAAGCATACTAAAAAACATTTTTCTTACTTCAAACTTCTTCTCCTTTGCAAATGTGCTAACACCACCAAGTGTACACCACCATGTGCATGTGTGTTAGCTTTTCACAAACATATTTCAAAGGATTTTCACTCATATCACCACGTCACTAAGCGAGATTAGAGATGCATATGAACTCACACTTAGTGACACTAGATAACCATTGCAATTAAAGATTTCCCCTCTTTATAGTACGGTTATCTATTCTAAATGTGATCACACTCTCTATAGTGTCTTGATCACCAAAAAACAAAGTGGCTCCTATGATATACCTTTGCCTTGAGCCTTTTTGTTTTTCTCTTTCTTCTTTTCCGAGTTGTGGAGCATTTGATCTATCTCTTGATCATCACTTGGTCTTACACCTCCTCCGTATGTAATGTCTCCACCACTTGATCACCTCCTCGTGTATAACCCTAGCTTGATCATCACACTTAATGACAAGGGTTAGTACATATAGGTTTCATCAATTAACCAAAACCAAACTAGGGCTTTCAATCTCCCCCTTTTTGGTAATTGATGACAACCTTCACAAAGATATGAAATGAATTGAAATTTTGATTTCATGTTGCTTGCCCATTCAAGATACACATGGAGATCATTAGGATGGACAAGTTTCATGAATCAAGTTGGTATCATTAGCTCCCCCGACATATGTGCCAAGAGTTTGGTTTTTGCGAAGCTTGCACATATGCATCGGATTAACAAGTTGGGAGAGTAATGCATACCAAGGATGCTAAGGTGTAAAGAATGGACCTTTGAAGCGTGATACCATCGGAGTGCGTCCTCGAACCATCCTTAGCACCATGGTTAACTAGATACCACTTGGAAAACTTCTCAAAGAAGCTTGCAACACTAGAACACCTCGTGAGATCAACATTTAAAGCAAAGAGGCTCCTAGTACAACTTGAAAGCATATGGTATCTAGCTACAACCTATCCATGCTAGATGATCATTTCATCAATCAAGTTTAAATTAGCATACACCAAGCAACATACCACTTGTAAAATAAACAACTTGTGCAAATGCAAGCAAACATATGTCAATGCACAATCGAATGCAACAATCAAGTTTATGAGCTTGCTCCCCCTACTTAGGTGCATCAAATTTTAATTGATCCCCTTCCTTTATCATGTTTTCTTTACACCCCCTATGTCTTGACTTTCTTCCCTTTATGTATATCTTTGTGACCAACTTCTCCCCCTTTGTCATTAATTATCACAAAGGGTGTATCAAGTTTTATATAATCATTTCAAATCAATGGGGTGAATAAGTGTGTGTGAGGATCATTTTTCTCTATTGGTTCAATCTAGATCATTTGCCTAAGATATTTAACTCGGTTTGAACCAAAAGCAAGCTTCTTCACACATCTTTCAATGGTTATCTTGCCTATGTTGAGTTAAACACTTATAGCAAAAATTTTAGATTCAACACTAGGATTGCAAGCTCACAAACATGTTATATGCTACCACTAGATCATATCAAGCATAGAAACAATAGTGGTACCATATAAGCATCAAATTCATGTTGTTTTCCATGAATGAGCCTATTTAAGAAAAGAATTGCCTATTTAAGTAAGAGGGATGCCTATATGCTCTAAAATAAGTCTAACAAGATATGAATGCATATGCCAAACAATGTCACCTTTGCTTTGGTCGAAGTAGAGGCATGTCACATATGGGGGTGCTTCAACTCATGTTGGAGAAGTCAATGATGTTCAACTCATTTCGAAGCTTGCAAAATCTCTTCTCATCAAGTGGTTTGGTAAAGATGTCGGCAAGTTGATCTTCAGCACTTACACTCTCAATTGCAATGTCGCCCTTGTTTTGATGATCACGGATGAAGTGATGGCGAATGTCAATATGCTTCGTCCTTGAGTGTTGAACCGGGTTGTTGGTTAGCTTGATTGCACTCTCATTGTCACATAGCAATGGCACTTGCTTGAATTTGACTCCAAAGTCACTCAAAGTTGCTTTCATCCATAGCAATTGTGCACAACAACTACCGGCGGAAATATACTCAGCCTCGGCGGTTGAAAGTGCAACACTATTTTGCTTCTTCGATGACCATGACACTAGTGATCTTCCAAGCAATTGACAAGTGCCCGAGGTGCTCTTCCTATCAACCTTGCAACCGGCATAGTCGGAGTCCGAATATCCAATCAACTCAAATTGTGACCCCTTTGGATACCATAAGCCAACATTTTGTGTATGCTTCAAATATCTCAATATTCTCTTAGTAGCCTTCAAGTGACTCTCTCTCGGTGAAGCTTGAAATCTTGCACACATGCATACACTAAACATCACATCCGGTCTTGAAGCGGTCACATACAATAGACTTCCAATCATTGACCGATAAAGCTTTTGATCCACCATGTTGCCACTTGCATCACTATCCAAGTGTCCATTTGTACCCATAGGTGTTGTGATTGGCTTTGATTCATCTAACCCAAACTTCTTGAGCATGTCTTTGATGTACTTGCCTTGACTCACAAAAGTGCCATTCTTCATTTGCTTGATTTGGAGACCAAGAAAGTAACTCAACTCGCCAATCATGGACATCTCAAACTCTTTTGCCATCATTACTCCAAACTCTTCACAAAAATATTGATTGGTTGACCCAAAGATGATATCGTCCACATAGATTTGCAACACAAATAAGTCTTGTCCAATCTTCTTAGTGAAAAGAGTTGTATCTACCTTCCCCATTTTGAACCCTTTTGATAGAAGGAAATCCCTCAATCTCTCATACCATGCTCTTGGTGCTTGCTTCAAACCATACAATGCCTTTCTCAACTTGTATACATGGTTGGGCTTTTTGATATCTTCAAATCCGGGGGGTTGCTCAACATACACTAGCTCTTGGATGTATCCGTTTAGAAATGCACTCTTGACATCCATTTGATACAACTTGATGTTGTGGGCACATGCATAAGCTAGAAGAATTCGAATTGCTTCCAATCTTGCAACCGGTGCATATGTTTCTCCAAAGTCCAATCCTTCCACTTGAGTGTATCCTTGTGCCACTAATCTCGCCTTGTTCCTTACCACAATGCCATCTTGATCTTGCTTGTTTCTAAACACCCACTTTGTGCCAATGACATTGTAGTTTTTGGGTCTTTCTACCAACTCCCAAACTTGATTTCTCTCAAAGTTGTTGAGCTCTTCATGCATTGCATTGACCCAGTCACAATCATTCAATGCTTCTTCTATCTTGGTTGGCTCAATGGATGACACAAATAAATAATGCTCACAAAAGGATGCTAGCCTTGATCTTGTTTGAACACCACTTCTAATATCACCGACAACTTGGTCTAATGGATGATCTCTTGCAATATGAGTAGGTTGGAGCACTTGACCTTGGTTGCTTGGATTTGGTTGATCATTTGCATGTCTTGCTTGACTTGAACTTGCAACTTGTTGATCTTGAGCTTGTTGGTCTTGAGATTGATCATGGGAACCACTGGTGCTTGCTTCATCGTTTCTTTGCACACTTGGAGGTGGGAGCACTTGATTCTTGTCATCTTCCACTTCTATCACCTCCCTTGGCCTAATATCACCAATGTCCATGTTCTTCATTGCATTGATCAATTGGACTCCTCTCACATCATCTAGATTTTCTTTCTCGTCTTGAGAGCCATTGGTTTCATCAAACTCAACATCATGCACTTCCTCAACTAGCTTGGTGGTATAGTTCCATACTCTATATGCTTTGCTTGTTGTGGAGTAACCGAGCAAAAATCCTTCATCACATTTTTATCAAACTTTCCAAGTCTTTTGTCAAGAGAAGCCAAAATGAGTTTGATACAAGGATCAAGAAAGTAAGGAGTGACAATGGAAGTGAGTTCAGGAACACAAGAATTAATGGGCTATGTGATGAGTTTGGAATTAGGCATCAATTCTCGGCCAAGTACACTCCCCAATCCAATGGCATAGTTGAGAGGAAAAATAGGACTCTTATTGACATGGCAAGAAGCATGCTTAGTGAATATAATGTGAGTGATAACTTTTGGGCCGAAGCAATCAACACGGCATGTTATTGCTCCAATAGATTATATTGCCATCCTCTCTTGAAAAAGACTCCATATGAGCTACTTAATGGAAGAAAACCCAACATTGCATACTTTAGAGTCTTTGGGTGCAAGTGCTATATCTTGAACAAGGGCACAAGACTTGGAAAGTTTGATAAAAATGTGATGAAGGATTTTTGCTCGGTTACTCCACAACAAGCAAAGCATATAGAGTATGGAACTATACCACCAAGCTAGTTGAGGAAGTGCATGATGTTGAGTTTGATGAAACCAATGGCTCTCAAGACGAGAAAGAAAATCTAGATGATGTGAGAGGAGTCCAATTGATCAATGCAATGAAGAACATGGACATTGGTGATATTAGGCCAAGGGAGGTGATAGAAGTGGAAGATGACAAGAATCAAGTGCTCCCACCTCCAAGTGTGCAAAGAAACGATGAAGCAAGCACCAGTGGTTCCCATGATCAATCTCAAGACCAACAAGCTCAAGATCAACAAGTTGCAAGTTCAAGTCAAGCAAGACATGCAAATGATCAACCAAATCCAAGCAACCAAGGTCAAGTGCTCCAACCTACTCATATTGCAAGAGATCATCCATTAGACCAAGTTGTCGGTGATATTAGAAGTGGTGTTCAAACAAGATCAAGGCTAGCATCCTTTTGTGAGCATTATTTATTTGTGTCATCCATTGAGCCAACCAAGATAGAAGAAGCATTGAATGATTGTGACTGGGTCAATGCAATGCATGAAGAGCTCAACAACTTTGAGAGAAATCAAGTTTGGGAGTTGGTAGAAAGACCCAAAAACTACAATGTCATTGGCACAAAGTGGGTGTTTAGAAACAAGCAAGATCAAGATGGCATTGTGGTAAGGAACAAGGCGAGATTAGTGGCACAAGGATACACTCAAGTGGAAGGATTGGACTTTGGAGAAACATATGCACCGGTTGCAAGATTGGAAGCAATTCGAATTCTTCTAGCTTATGCATGTGCCCACAACATCAAGTTGTATCAAATGGATGTCAAGAGTGCATTTCTAAACGGATACATCCAAGAGCTAGTGTATGTTGAGCAACCCCCCGGATTTGAAGATATCAAAAAGCCCAACCATGTATACAAGTTGAGAAAGGCATTGTATGGTTTGAAGCAAGCACCAAGAGCATGGTATGAGAGATTGAGGGATTTCCTTCTATCAAAAGGGTTCAAAATGGGGAAGGTAGATACAACTCTTTTCACTAAGAAGATTGGACAAGACTTATTTGTGTTGCAAATCTATGTGGACGATATCATCTTTGGGTCAACCAATCAATATTTTTGTGAAGAGTTTGGAGTAATGATGGCAAAAGAGTTTGAGATGTCCATGATTGGCGAGTTGAGTTACTTTCTTGGTCTCCAAATCAAGCAAATGAAGAATGGCACTTTTGTGAGTCAAGGCAAGTACATCAAAGACATGCTCAAGAAGTTTGGGTTAGATGAATCAAAGCCAATCACAACACCTATGGGTACAAATGGACACTTGGATAGTGATGCAAGTGGCAACATGGTGGATCAAAAGCTTTATCGGTCAATGATTGGAAGTCTATTGTATGTGACCGCTTCAAGACCGGATGTGATGTTTAGTGTATGCATGTGTGCAAGATTTCAAGCTTCACCGAGAGAGAGTCACTTGAAGGCTACTAAGAGAATATTGAGATATTTGAAGCATACACAAAATGTTGGCTTATGGTATCCAAAGGGGTCACAATTTGAGTTGATTGGATATTCGGACTCCGACTATGCCGGTTGCAAGGTTGATAGGAAGAGCACCTCGGGCACTTGTCAATTGCTTGGAAGATCACTAGTGTCATGGTCATCGAAGAAGCAAAATAGTGTTGCACTTTCAACCGCCGAGGCTGAGTATATTTCCGCCGGTAGTTGTTGTGCACAATTGCTATGGATGAAAGCAACTTTGAGTGACTTTGGAGTCAAATTCAAGCAAGTGCCATTGCTATGTGACAATGAGAGTGCAATCAAGCTAACCAACAACCCGGTTCAACACTCAAGGACGAAGCATATTGACATTCGCCATCACTTCATCCGTGATCATCAAAACAAGGGCGACATTGCAATTGAGAGTGTAAGTACTGAAGATCAACTTGCCGACATCTTTACCAAACCACTTGATGAGAAGAGATTTTGCAAGCTTCGAAATGAGTTGAACATCATTGACTTCTCCAACATGAGTTGAAGCACCCCCATATGTGACATGCCTCTACTTCGACCAAAGCAAAGGTGACATTGTTTGGCATATGCATTCATATCTTGTTAGACTTATTTTAGAGCATATAGGCATCCCTCTTACTTAAATAGGCAATTCTTTTCTTAAATAGGCTCATTCATGGAAAACAACATGAATTTGATGCTTATATGGTACCACTATTGTTTCTATGCTTGATATGATCTAGTGGTAGCATATAACATGTTTGTGAGCTTGCAATCCTAGTGTTGAATCTAAAATTTTTGCTATAAGTGTTTAACTCAACATAGGCAAGATAACCATTGAAAGATGTGTGAAGAAGCTTGCTTTTGGTTCAAACCGAGTTAAATATCTTAGGCAAATGATCTAGATTGAACCAATAGAGAAAAATGATCCTCACACACACTTATTCACCCCATTGATTTGAAATGATTATATAAAACCTGATACACCCTTTGTGATAATTAATGACAAAGGGGGAGAAGTTGGTCACAAAGATATACATAAAGGGAAGAAAGTCAAGACATAGGGGGTGTAAAGAAAACATGATAAAGGAAGGGGATCAATTAAAATTTTGATGCACCTAAGTAGGGGGAGCAAGCTCATAAACTTGATTGTTGCATTCGATTGTGCATTGACATATGTTTGCTTGCATTTGCACAAGTTGTTTATTTTACAAGTGGTATGTTGCTTGGTGTATGCTAGTTTAGACTTGATTGATGAAATGATCATCTAGCATGGATAGGTTGTAGCTAGATACCATATGCTTTCAAGTTGTACTAGGAGCAAGAAGTTACGGTCGTTTTAGCGTGCGGTGGTACTGTTTGGACCGGTAGTACCGGTCCATGGTCGGTAGTACCGGTCCGAGACCGGTAGTACCGGTCCGGAACCGGTAGTACCGGTGCCGAGTAGCCTACCGGTGGTACCCGTGGGTACCGGTAGTACCGGTGGGGTACCGGTAGTACCGGTGAACAGTGTTCCAGCCGTCCAGATCTAGATCTGTGCGTTGTCTTTTGGGTACCGGTAGTACCGGTGGGGTACCGGTAGTACCGGTGAACAGTGTTCCAGCCGTCTAGATCTGGATCTGTGCGTTGTCTTTTGGGTACCGGTAGTACCGGTGGGCACCGGTAGTACCGGTGGGCACCGCAACGGTCAGTTTTTTGGGGAGCTTTATAAGCCGCCCCCACTCTTCTAACCGTTACCACTCCCAAAAATCACGCCCAAAACTCTGAGAAAGGTCTCCCCAAGCTCCCAAGGCTCTCTCCTCTCTCTCTCTTGCTCCTAGCTCCAAATCTTTGGAAGATTCAAGTTGAGAGAAGAGATTTGAGTGAGAAACGTTGAATCCAAGCTCGAGCTCCTCCTTCCCCTTCCTCTCCCTCTCAAATCTTGGTGATATTTTGAGAGAGGATTTGGGGAAACCCTAGTGCTTGAGATTTGAGTAAGAAAAGTTGAATCCAAGCTCAAGCTCCTCCTTCCCCTTCCTCTCCCTCTCAAATCTTGGTGGTATTTTGAGAGAGGATTTGGGGAAACCCTAGTGCTTTGTGTTCTTGCATTTGTTCTTGCATTTGGTGGCACTAGGTGGTGACTGTGATTGAGTATTTCTTATTACTCTTGGTGATTGCCGTCACCTAGACGGTTGGTGCTTGATTGATTGGTGAGGGGATTTGGTGATTGTGTCCGCCCCCAATCAAGGATTCATTTGTGAGGGGTTCTTGTGCCTTCCCCGCGGGAGATTCGCAAAGGCAACTCTAGTGGATTGCTCGTGTCATTGAGTGTGCTCATCTTGTGTGGATTCTTGCGGCACCCTTTGTGGGATTCCCTTTGTGGGTGAGCTCGCGAATCACCAAGTGAGATAGCCGACACAACGAGGACGTAGCGTGCCGGCAAGCACGTGAACCTCGGGATAAACTCGGTGTCTATTGTTCCTTGGCTTCCTCATTGGATATCTCTCTTGTGGTTAATTCATTATTGTCATTGAGATATATATTTGGAGGATACAATCCACAAGGCAAGGTTTGCACCACCTCGGACTTTACTTTTGCGTTTACTTACTCTTCTTGCTTAGCTTGTTAGTATAGTCCTTGTGTAGTCACTAGGAGTGGTTTGGCAATAGTTCAATTCTTGATCCTAGGACTTTGTGTAAACTTAAGTTTGTAAACCTTTGTTTTAGAACGGTTAGGTGGATTGCTTTGCAAAGAGTTCACTAGAGCTAGCGCAAAACCGCATTACGCCGTTTGTCGTACTAATCAACTTGCTCTAGTGATTTTGTAGTTTTTAAATAGGCTATTCACCCCCCCCTCTAGCCATATTTGGACCTTTCAGCAGCGCTGCAAGACCCCTGTGGGGCTTCGCTTGTACAGCTCCCGATCCATCAGGACAAAAGATTTGGCTCGGCGCGCGATGCGTCGAGCCTCGGTCTTGCCAGTAGGGAGTGCTCCTCGAACGAGGCAGTCGAGGTACGGGATGCGCCAATCCGGCAAGGGGTCGGGCCCTGCGGCTTGGTCGTCAATTTCCATGACTTCGGGGTCGGGAGGTGTCGGGGTCGGGCCGACTTCCGAGGCCGAGACAGGTGGTACCGAGTCCTCATACGTGACCGAGGGCTTATACAGATCACTAGCGAAGACACCACCGGGAGGGGACTCCCTACCGGAGGCGAGTTTTGCAAGCTCATCTGCCGCCTCGTTGAAACGTCTCGCGACGTGGTTGAGTTCGAGGCCGTCGAACTTGCCCTCCAAGAGACGGACCGCTTGGCAGTACGCCGTCATCCTGGGGTCGTGGCAGTTCGACTCCTTCATAACCTGGTCTACGACCAGTTGCGAGTCGCCTCGGACGTCCAGCCGTCGGATTCCGAGTTCGATCGCGATATGCAGCCCGTTGATGAGTGCTTCATACTCGGCCGCATTGTTAGAAATGGGAAAATGAATGCGGATCATGTACCTCAGTCGCACGCCGAGAGGTGAGACGAAGACAAGTCCTGCTCCCGCCCCGCTCTTCATCAGCGATCCATCGAAGTACATGTTCCAGTACTCCTGGTTCACCGGGGTCGGGGGCAGCTGGGTCTCGGTCCATTCAGCGATGAAGTCCGCCAACACCTGTGACTTGATGGCCGTTCATGGGGCGTAGGTGATACCCTCTCCCATCAGCTCGGTCGCCCATTTGGCGATCCTTCCGGCCGTGTCTTGGCTCTGGATCACTTCCCCGAGAGGGAAAGTGGACACAACCGTGATGGGATGTGAGCCAAAGTAGTGACGCAGCTTTCTTCGGGTGATGAGGATCGTGTATAGGAGTTTCTGGATTTGAGGGTAGCGCGTCTTAGTGTCGGACAGGACTTCGCTGATGAAGTAGACTGGGCGCTGGACCTTGAGGACGTGACCCTCCTCCTGTCTTTCCACCACCAAGGCTGAACTCACCACCTGGGTGGTGGCTGCGATGTACAGCAGGAGCGGTTCCTTTTCCGCTGGGGGTACAAGGATCGGGGCCTCGGTTAGGAGCGCTTTGATCCTGTCAAGTGCTTCCTGGGCCTCGGCTGTCCATGTAAAGTGGTCGGTCTTCTTCAGAAGCCTGTAGAGGGGCAGGGCTCGTTCGCCGAGGCGTGAGATGAAGCGGCTCAGCGCCGCGAGACACCCCGTGACCCGTTGCACCCCTTTCAGGTTCTGAATCGGACCCATGTTCATGATCGCGGAGATCTTCTCTGGGTTGGCTTCGATGCCGCGCTCAGAGACTACGAATCCGAGCAGCATGCCCCTCGGTACTCCAAAGACACATTTCTCAGGATTGAGTTTGATGCGTTTTGTCCTTAGCCTTCCGAAGGCTAACTCAAGGTCGGGTACCAAGTGGTCGGCTTGTCGGGATTTTACCACGATGTCGTCCACATATGCCTCAACGGTCCGCCCGATGAGGTCCCCAAAAACGGCGAGCATACATCGCTGGTATGTTGCCCCCGCGTTCTTGAGACCGAACGGCATGGTGGTATAGCAGTAAGATCCAAATGGGGTGATAAAAGAGGTGGCGAGCTGATCAGACTCTTTCATCATGATCTGATGGTAGCCGGAATAAGCATCAAGGAAAGAGAGGGTTTCGCACCCCGAGGTAGAATCAACTATTTGGTCTATGCGTGGTAAAGGGAAAGGGTCTTTAGGACACGCTTTGTTGAGAGAGGTGTAGTCAACACACATTCTCCATTTACCACTTTTCTTTTTTACAAGAACAGGATTAGCTAACCACTCAGGATGACATACCTCCTTGATGAATCCGGCCGCCAGAAGCTTGTGGATCTCGCCGCCGATGGCCCTGCGCTTCTCCTCGTCGAAGCGGTGCAGTCGCTGCTTCACTGGCTTGAATCCGGCTCGGATGTTCAAGGAGTGCTCGGCGACATCCCTTGGAATGCCTGGCATGTCCGAGGGTCGCCACACGAACATGTCGTCGTTCGCGTGGAGAAAGTCGACGAGCACTAGTTCCTATTTGGGAGACAGGGCGGCGCTGATGCGCACCGTCCTGCCGTCCGAGCCGCTGGGGTCAAGGGGGACCTCCTTGACTTGTTCGACGGGCTCAAAGGAGCCTGTGGACCGTTTGGGGTCGGGGACCTCCGCAGGGCACTCCTGCAAGTCGGTGGCGAGCGCCTCGGCCTCGATGATGGCTGCGGCGTATTCGTAGCACTCGACGTCACACTCGTAGGCATGCTGGAAGGTGGTGCGGATGGTGATGACCCCATGGGGTCCCGGCATCTTGAGCTTGAGGTATGTATAGTTTGGGACGGCCATGAATTGTGCGTAACATGGTCGTCCCAGTACGGCGTGGTAGGTGCCGTGGAATCCGACTACCTCAAAGGTGAGGATCTCCTTCCTGAAGTTGGATGGATCCCCGAAGGTGACGGGCAGGTCGATCTGCCCGAGGGGTGTAGCTCGCTTTCCCGGTACGATGCTGTGAAAGGCCGCCCTGCTTGGGTGGAGTCGGGACCTGGCGACCCCCATAGAGTCAAGGGTCTCGGCGTACATGATGTTAAGGCCGCTGCCTCCATCCATCAGTACCCTGGTAAGCCGCGTGTTCCCGATGATGGGGTCGACAACAAGCGGATACCGACCCGGCTGGGGACGCGATCGGGGTGGTCATCGCGGTTGAAGGTGATGGCGGAGTCGGACCAGTCGAGGAAGGTCGGCGTGGCAGGCTCGGCAGCATAGACCTCTCGGCGCTCCAGCTTGCGTTGGCGCTTGGTGTCGTATGCAGCCGGGCCGCCGAAGATCATGAAGCAATTGTCGACGACGGGGAAGCCGTCGTCTTTCTCTTCGCCGTCGTCGCCCTTGTCCTGACCGGGCCTCCTTCTCTGGTCGTTCTTCCCCCTGGCATCCCCGGAGAAGTATCGTCTCATCATGCCGCACTCTTTGAGCGTGTTGAAACAGAACCGCCCAATTTATACAAGCTCAAGTACGACTGTCCCCGTCTAACACGTTGACCCGCACATACTTGCTCTCATATAAACCCGGTAGTCCGCCGAGTGTCCCGAAAGACCTCGGTAAATCAACTTCACCACCAAGATCGCACGTTTAAGTAAATACACATCACATACACGGAGTTTTGCAGCGGAATTAGTATTACAAAAGAGTTCACAAATAAATAGTACAGTACTGAGTTCAAATCTGATTTGAGGAAACAACATAGCTTTGAAATGATTATAATAACGTAAGTTCCAAATACATTGCTAGCATAAGTGACATTCTCCAACAAAAGCATGAAGATGAGAAGTAAATACGGAGTCACCGAGCCCACCGGCACTTAGCCACCATCTTCAACAGCTGAGAACCTCACCTACAACATGGTGGGATAAACCCTGAGTACTCAAATGTACTCAGCTAGACTTACCCGTCAAAAACCAGAAATAAAGTGACACCAAGGAGTATGCAAGGCTGATATGATGTGGGCTAGCTTGATGACATTTTGCATAAAAGCTTAGTACAGATAAGTAATCATTTAATGCTTAAGCATCAAGTTAATCATCATGAACCTGTCATCTAGATTAGCACCTGTACTAGAGCACTCACTTTATTAGGAGCAAACATTATTAACCATAGCAGGTATAATAAAGCCATCATCATCATTATCATTCCTGAACCATCAAGTTATTTAGTGAGATCTACGTTGGAGATAAACCCGTCAAGTTCTCACTAACCGGGAGAGACGGCGGCTCGAATCGAATTACAACTCAGCTGAGGGGGTATTCCTAACTCTCACCCATGACTTCCTCCGTCGAGGAGCATTAGGTCACCTTTGGTACAACTCAGGAACCAACTTCGCGGGTTCGGTCAGCGCCCGCACTCTCAGGGATTACCCTTCTGCCAGGACGATCAGGACTTTTAAATCACCTGCCCTTGGACTCACGCCTACGGCTCCCTTCCGAGGCGTACTTTATACTTGCCGACTCCCGGCCTGAGTTGAGCTACTCGGCTTCGTGGTCGGTCTCCAGACCCGGCCAACTAAGAGAGAGGCATGCGTTCAACATGAACAGGCAAGGCTCCAAGAATCGGTCCTTAAGTGACACAGACGGGGATAGATCCACACCCAAGACCTCCATGCCTTGTTGCTTCACTATCATCACCCCGCCCGGTCTTATTTCATTTCATTAACACAAGGTTCTTTTCCACGATAGCAAATATAGCCAACCGTGCCATATGTATATTCCTATAGCTCGCAGGTGACAGGAAATCACCCGACTTCTACCGCTTAGAGCAGGGCTAAGCATCTACTCGATCCTGATATAAAGGATTCATGGTATAGTTTCTGGACAAGGATGGGATGTCAATGCAGCAAGTGTTTTCATCCAACACCTATAACTTAATGCAACAATACATATAACATAATACTCAATTGCATTTCAGAAATTAGGAGGCTTATAATGCTCCGGGGCTTGCCTGGGGTTCAACACTAAGTTAGTGTTTGTTAGATGACACTCGCTTGGCGAGTACTTCTCATCCCAGTACTTGTCCAGTCCATCCATCTTCGGGATTAGCCCACCAACACCATCTTGTGGATTAGTCCACCATTTCATCATCTTGTGGTCAACTCCACTTCAGGTTCTTCACTCCACGTGATCATCATCTAGCGTACCTAAATGAGATGCACAATGCATATGTATGAACATAAAGGAGGTCACACAAGACAACACAATGCAACACTATAATGGCACAATCACTAGACAGCAAGGCATTGCCACATTTACACATAAGCACTAACTACTCATACACCACAAGATATATGAGTCTATCACCACTGAAATTATGAGGTAACACTACCAAGCATGCTCAACAAGACAAGAGCAATGCAAAGCAATCAATCAAACAAACACATTCAGGACAGCAGCCTAGCAGTCATATGTTTTCATCATAAGTGTAGTTATATTCATCCAAAAGGGATGATCTAAGACTTTCTGGAAAGCATATTAAATTGGCTACAACTTTGTTATTATCATATTATGATGATTCAATACTTAACAAGGGCAAACAATACAAAATAGACATCTCTGTCCAGACTTGGACAGATTCTGTCTTTCAACTTTAAACAGCTATAACTAGAGATCTAGACCACCAAAAGGAGTGATCCATACCAAGTTGGAAACCTTAAGAAAAGTACTACAACTCTTTTATTATCACTAAGATATGATTCCAAGCTTAACTAAGCCAAACAATGCAATCTATCAGATCTGTCCAGAACATAAGCAATTCATAACAGTGAACTTGTAGGAGCTATAACTCCTAAACTATCAGGCCTATAATCATGCAATTCTAGGACAAGCTAGATATGGAAGTTATCTACAACTTTAGTATAGAACATTTCTATAGAAAACCTAATTATCATCATGCAAACATCATCACACAGCAACTATGCATGCAGCCTTCTCAGCCCATAAGCAAAGTAATGCTTTACTTGTTTAGCTAATAAGAACATACATGCATGAGCTGTATAAGTAGCTCCAATCATCATGCATGAACACATAATACTCATTTCATATCCACACACCAACAATGTATCACAATTAACATGCATGCACCCATTTGCTTCTAATATTTCATTAACTTTTATATATTAAAGCCTTAATATTATTTTTAGGTGGTATGGCAAACATTTAGTTTGGAGCTGATATTTTTAGGAGTGATAGATGATAACAAGTTATGACTATTGTATAAGTTTCACATGCTTAGGTCTTATATATTAATCATTATGAAAAAAAGATAAATTCGTTAATGCAATAAGTATGTGAGAACAAGTAAAATCTAAAACTCAACATTCTCTGTAAACATATGGCCATATTAATGTTCCTTAGGCTACTACAATATCATGCAAGCTCAGAGGAACAACATTTTCCACTTGTATATTTTTATTCTAATTATAATCCATTTAAAACCATTTATTAAGCACTATGCAAGGTAAACACCTAACTAAATGATACATGCACCATAAATCATGAAATTTTAACCAAGCATCACACATAACACAGAGAGTACACCATTAAAATTTCATGATTTATGGTGCATGTATCATTTAGTTAGGTGTTTACCTTGCATAGTGCTTAATAAATGGTTTTAAATGGATTATAATTAGAATAAAAATATACAAGTGGAAAATGTTGTTCCTCTGAGCTTGCATGATATTGTAGTAGCCTAAGGAACATTAATATGGCCATATGTTTACAGAGAATGTTGAGTTTTAGATTTTACTTGTTCTCACATACTTATTGCATTAACGAATTTATCTTTTTTTCATAATGATTAATATATAAGACCTAAGCATGTGAAACTTATACAATAGTCATAACTTGTTATCATCTATCACTCCTAAAAATATCAGCTCCAAACTAAATGTTTGCCATACCACCTAAAAATAATATTAAGGCTTTAATATATAAAAGTTAATGAAATATTAGAAGCAAATGGGTGCATGCATGTTAATTGTGATACATTGTTGGTGTGTGGATATGAAATGAGTATTATGTGTTCATGCATGATGATTGGAGCTACTTATACAGCTCATGCATGTATGTTCTTATTAGCTAAACAAGTAAAGCATTACTTTGCTTATGGGCTGAGAAGGCTGCATGCATAGTTGCTGTGTGATGATGTTTGCATGATGATAATTAGGTTTTCTATAGAAATGTTCTATACTAAAGTTGTAGATAACTTCCATATCTAGCTTGTCCTAGAATTGCATGATTATAGGCCTGATAGTTTAGGAGTTATAGCTCCTACAAGTTCACTGTTATGAATTGCTTATGTTCTGGACAGATCTGATAGATTGCATTGTTTGGCTTAGTTAAGCTTGGAATCATATCTTAGTGATAATAAAAGAGTTGTAGTACTTTTCTTAAGGTTTCCAACTTGGTATGGATCACTCCTTTTGGTGGTCTAGATCTCTAGTTATAGCTGTTTAAAGTTGAAAGACAGAATCTGTCCAAGTCTGGACAGAGATGTCTATTTTGTATTGTTTGCCCTTGTTAAGTATTGAATCATCATAATATGATAATAACAAAGTTGTAGCCAATTTAATATGCTTTCCAGAAAGTCTTAGATCATCCCTTTTGGATGAATATAACTACACTTATGATGAAAACATATGACTGCTAGGCTGCTGTCCTGAATGTGTTTGTTTGATTGATTGCTTTGCATTGCTCTTGTCTTGTTGAGCATGCTTGGTAGTGTTACCTCATAATTTCAGTGGTGATAGACTCATATATCTTGTGGTGTATGAGTAGTTAGTGCATAAGTGACATTCTCCAACAAAAGCATGAAGATGAGAAGTAAATACGGAGTCACCGAGCCCACTGGTACTTAGCCACCATCGTCAACAGCTGAGAACTTCACCTGCAACATGGTGGGATAAACCCTGAGTACTCGAATGTACTCAGCTAGACTTACCCGTCAAAAACCAGAAATAAAGTGACACCAAAGAGTATGCAAGGCTGATATGAGTGGGCTAGCTTGATGACATTTTGCATAAAAGCTTAGTACAGATAAGTAATCATTTAATGCTTAAGCATCAAGTTAATCATCATGAACCTGTCATCTAGATTAGCACCTGTACTAGAGCACTCACTTTATTAGGAGCAAACATTATTAACCATAGCAGGTATAATAAAGCCATCATCATCATTATCATTCCTGAACCATCAAGTTATTTAGTGAGATCTACGTTGGAGATAAACCCGTCAAGTTCTCACTAACCGGGAGAGACGGCGACTCGAATCGAATTACAACTCAGCTGAGGGGGTATTCCTAACTCTCACCCATGACTTCCTCCGTCGAGGAGCATTAGGTCACCTTTGGTACAACTCAGGAACCAACTTCGCGGGTTCGGTCAGCGCCCGCACTCTCAGGGATTACCCTTCTGCCAGGACGATCAGGACTTTTAAATCACCTGCCCTTGGACTCACGCCTACGGCTCCCTTCCGAGGCGTACTTTATACTTGCCGACTCCGGCCTGAGTTGAGCTACTCGGCTTCGTGGTCGGTCTCCAGACCCGGCCAACTAAGAGAGAGGCATGCGTTCAACATGAACAGGCAAGGCTCCAAGAATCGGTCCTTAAGTGACACAGACGGGGATAGATCCACACCCAAGACCTCCATGCCTTGTTGCTTCACTATCATCACCCCGCCCGGTCTTATTTCATTTCATTAACACAAGGTTCTTTTCCACGATAGCAAATATAGCCAACCGTGCCATATGTATATTCCTATAGCTCGCAGGTGACAGGAAATCACCCGACTTCTACCGCTTAGAGCAGGGCTAAGCATCTACTCGATCCTGATATAAAGGATTCATGGTATAGTTTCTGGACAAGGATGGGATGTCAATGCAGCAAGTGTTTTCATCCAACACCTATAACTTAATGCAACAATACATATAACATAATACTCAATTGCATTTCAGAAATTAGGAGGCTTATAATGCTCCGGGGCTTGCCTGGGGTTCAACACTAAGTTAGTGTTTGTTAGATGACACTCGCTTGGCGAGTACTTCTCATCCCAGTACTTGTCCAGTCCATCCATCTTCGGGATTAGCCCACCAACACCATCTTGTGGATTAGTCCACCATTTCATCATCTTGTGGTCAACTCCACTTCAGGTTCTTCACTCCACGTGATCATCATCTAGCGTACCTAAATGAGATGCACAATGCATATGTATGAACATAAAGGAGGTCACACAAGACAACACAATGCAACACTATAATGGCACAATCACTAGACAGCAAGGCATTGCCACATTTACACATAAGCACTAACTACTCATACACCACAAGATATATGAGTCTATCACCACTGAAATTATGAGGTAACACTACCAAGCATGCTCAACAAGACAAGAGCAATGCAAAGCAATCAATCAAACAAACACATTCAGGACAGCAGCCTAGCAGTCATATGTTTTCATCATAAGTGTAGTTATATTCATCCAAAAGGGATGATCTAAGACTTTCTGGAAAGCATATTAAATTGGCTACAACTTTGTTATTATCATATTATGATGATTCAATACTTAACAAGGGCAAACAATACAAAATAGACATCTCTGTCCAGACTTGGACAGATTCTGTCTTTCAACTTTAAACAGCTATAACTAGAGATCTAGACCACCAAAAGGAGTGATCCATACCAAGTTGGAAACCTTAAGAAAAGTACTACAACTCTTTTATTATCACTAAGATATGATTCCAAGCTTAACTAAGCCAAACAATGCAATCTATCAGATCTGTCCAGAACATAAGCAATTCATAACAGTGAACTTGTAGGAGCTATAACTCCTAAACTATCAGGCCTATAATCATGCAATTCTAGGACAAGCTAGATATGGAAGTTATCTACAACTTTAGTATAGAACATTTCTATAGAAAACCTAATTATCATCATGCAAACATCATCACACAGCAACTATGCATGCAGCCTTCTCAGCCCATAAGCAAAGTAATGCTTTACTTGTTTAGCTAATAAGAACATACATGCATGAGCTGTATAAGTAGCTCCAATCATCATGCATGAACACATAATACTCATTTCATATCCACACACCAACAATGTATCACAATTAACATGCATGCACCCATTTGCTTCTAATATTTCATTAACTTTTATATATTAAAGCCTTAATATTATTTTTAGGTGGTATGGCAAACATTTAGTTTGGAGCTGATATTTTTAGGAGTGATAGATGATAACAAGTTATGACTATTGTATAAGTTTCACATGCTTAGGTCTTATATATTAATCATTATGAAAAAAAGATAAATTCGTTAATGCAATAAGTATGTGAGAACAAGTAAAATCTAAAACTCAACATTCTCTGTAAACATATGGCCATATTAATGTTCCTTAGGCTACTACAATATCATGCAAGCTCAGAGGAACAACATTTTCCACTTGTATATTTTTATTCTAATTATAATCCATTTAAAACCATTTATTAAGCACTATGCAAGGTAAACACCTAACTAAATGATACATGCACCATAAATCATGAAATTTTAATGGTGTACTCTCTGTGTTATGTGTGATGCTTGGTTAAAATTTCATGATTTATGGTGCATGTATCATTTAGTTAGGTGTTTACCTTGCATAGTGCTTAATAAATGGTTTTAAATGGATTATAATTAGAATAAAAATATACAAGTGGAAAATGTTGTTCCTCTGAGCTTGCATGATATTGTAGTAGCCTAAGGAACATTAATATGGCCATATGTTTACAGAGAATGTTGAGTTTTAGATTTTACTTGTTCTCACATACTTATTGCATTAACGAATTTATCTTTTTTTCATAATGATTAATATATAAGACCTAAGCATGTGAAACTTATACAATAGTCATAACTTGTTATCATCTATCACTCCTAAAAATATCAGCTCCAAACTAAATGTTTGCCATACCACCTAAAAATAATATTAAGGCTTTAATATATAAAAGTTAATGAAATATTAGAAGCAAATGGGTGCATGCATGTTAATTGTGATACATTGTTGGTGTGTGGATATGAAATGAGTATTATGTGTTCATGCATGATGATTGGAGCTACTTATACAGCTCATGCATGTATGTTCTTATTAGCTAAACAAGTAAAGCATTACTTTGCTTATGGGCTGAGAAGGCTGCATGCATAGTTGCTGTGTGATGATGTTTGCATGATGATAATTAGGTTTTCTATAGAAATGTTCTATACTAAAGTTGTAGATAACTTCCATATCTAGCTTGTCCTAGAATTGCATGATTATAGGCCTGATAGTTTAGGAGTTATAGCTCCTACAAGTTCACTGTTATGAATTGCTTATGTTCTGGACAGATCTGATAGATTGCATTGTTTGGCTTAGTTAAGCTTGGAATCATATCTTAGTGATAATAAAAGAGTTGTAGTACTTTTCTTAAGGTTTCCAACTTGGTATGGATCACTCCTTTTGGTGGTCTAGATCTCTAGTTATAGCTGTTTAAAGTTGAAAGACAGAATCTGTCCAAGTCTGGACAGAGATGTCTATTTTGTATTGTTTGCCCTTGTTAAGTATTGAATCATCATAATATGATAATAACAAAGTTGTAGCCAATTTAATATGCTTTCCAGAAAGTCTTAGATCATCCCTTTTGGATGAATATAACTACACTTATGATGAAAACATATGACTGCTAGGCTGCTGTCCTGAATGTGTTTGTTTGATTGATTGCTTTGCATTGCTCTTGTCTTGTTGAGCATGCTTGGTAGTGTTACCTCATAATTTCAGTGGTGATAGACTCATATATCTTGTGGTGTATGAGTAGTTAGTGCTTATGTGTAAATGTGGCAATGCCTTGCTGTCTAGTGATTGTGCCATTATAGTGTTGCATTGTGTTGTCTTGTGTGACCTCCTTTATGTTCATACATATGCATTGTGCATCTCATTTAGGTACGCTAGATGATGATCACGTGGAGTGAAGAACCTGAAGTGGAGTTGACCACAAGATGATGAAATGGTGGACTAATCCACAAGATGGTGTTGGTGGGCTAATCCCGAAGATGGATGGACTGGACAAGTACTGGGATGAGAAGTACTCGCCAAGCGAGTGTCATCTAACAAACACTAACTTAGTGTTGAACCCCAGGCAAGCCCCGGAGCATTATAAGCCTCCTAATTTCTGAAATGCAATTGAGTATTATGTTATATGTATTGTTGCATTAAGTTATAGGTGTTGGATGAAAACACTTGCTGCATTGACATCCCATCCTTGTCCAGAAACTATACCATGAATCCTTTATATCAGGATCGAGTAGATGCTTAGCCCTGCTCTAAGCGGTAGAAGTCGGGTGATTTCCTGTCACCTGCGAGCTATAGGAATATACATATGGCACGGTTGGCTATATTTGCTATCGTGGAAAAGAACCTTGTGTTAATGAAATGAAATAAGACCGGGCGGGGTGATGATAGTGAAGCAACAAGGCATGGAGGTCTTGGGTGTGGATCTATCCCCGTCTGTGTCACTTAAGGACCGATTCTTGGAGCCTTGCCTGTTCATGTTGAACGCATGCCTCTCTCTTAGTTGGCCGGGTCTGGAGACCGACCACGAAGCCGAGTAGCTCAACTCAGGCCGGGAGTCGGCAAGTATAAAGTACGCCTCGGAAGGGAGCCGTAGGCGTGAGTCCAAGGGCAGGTGATTTAAAAGTCCTGATCGTCCTGGCAGAAGGGTAATCCCTGAGAGTGCGGGCGCTGACCGAACCCGCGAAGTTGGTTCCTGAGTTGTACCAAAGGTGACCTAATGCTCCTCGACGGAGGAAGTCATGGGTGAGAGTTAGGAATACCCCCTCAGCTGAGTTGTAATTCGATTCGAGTCGCCGTCTCTCCCGGTTAGTGAGAACTTGACGGGTTTATCTCCAACGTAGATCTCACTAAATAACTTGATGGTTCAGGAATGATAATGATGATGATGGCTTTATTATACCTGCTATGGTTAATAATGTTTGCTCCTAATAAAGTGAGTGCTCTAGTACAGGTGCTAATCTAGATGACAGGTTCATGATGATTAACTTGATGCTTAAGCATTAAATGATTACTTATCTGTACTAAGCTTTTATGCAAAATGTCATCAAGCTAGCCCACTCATATCAGCCTTGCATACTCTTTGGTGTCACTTTATTTCTGGTTTTTGACGGGTAAGTCTAGCTGAGTACATTCGAGTACTCAGGGTTTATCCCACCATGTTGCAGGTGAAGTTCTCAGCTGTTGACGATGGTGGCTAAGTACCAGTGGGCTCGGTGACTCCGTATTTACTTCTCATCTTCATGCTTTTGTTGGAGAATGTCACTTATGCTAGCAATGTATTTGGAACTTACGTTATTATAATCATTTCAAAGCTATGTTGTTTTCCTCAAATCAGATTTGAACTCAGTACTGTACTATTTATTTGTGAACTCTTTTGTAATACTATTTCCGCTGCAAAACTCCGTGTATGTAATGTGTATTTACTTAAACGTGCGATCTTGGTTGTGAAGTTGATTTACCGAGGTCTTTCGGGACACTCGGCGGACTACCGGGTTTATATGAGAGCAAGTATGTGCGTGTCAACGTGTTAGACGGGGACAGTCGTACTTGAGCTTGTATAAATTGGTCGGTTCTGTTACAGTCAAGCCCTAGTTTAGAGTTTAAACTCCAACTTTTGTTTTTGGATCAAAGTTTGTGGTTTAACAAAAATTTACAGAACGCGCAATGTCAAGGTGTTTTGTTTAATGACTTAGAATATTTCTAGGTCCTAAATGGAGTATGAATCTTAATTCAAACTTTGGAGACTTAATTTAAGTCTTTTAATATGATTTGATCACCAAATCCTTGCACTATGCCAAAGTACATGACTTGTTCTCCATTTTGTATTTTGGTGGATG